>CAWVOY010000001.1:0-39220 GCA_963931895.1 Eupithecia pulchellata | reverse complement strand
TATGTTTCAGGGCGGCCCGCGGCGCCCGGCAAGCCGGAGATCGTTCCGGCGCCGGCGGAGGGCGAGGAGCACGCGGTAACGCTGCGCTGGGCGGCGGGCGCGCACGACGGCGGCGCGCCTCTGCTCGGCTATCGCGTTGAGTGCAACCGGCTGGGCGCGCCGCTCTGGGTGCGCACCCAGCCACCCGTGGTGCAGCGCCCCGAGCTGGTGCTCTCGGGCCTGGAGCCGCCGCACCGATACCAGTTCCGCGTGGCAGCGCTGAACGCCGTCGGCCCTTCCGACTACAGCCCTCTCTCCGACCTCCTGACAGTGAGCCCGGAGCCGGCGCGCCCGGCGCCGCCGCTGTTCATCTTGCACCTGCTGGACGCCACCGTGCTCGAGAATGACACCACCGAGTTCCGCGTCCGCTTCTCCGGCGCGCCGCCGCCCTCCGTCGCTTGGTTCAAGGACGACTACGAGATCTTCAGCTCGCGGCGGACCGCCATTTCCACGGACGAGACGAGCAGCACGCTTGTGTTCCACCAGACGCAGGCGAGCGACGAGGGCGAGATTCGCTGCACCGCTACCAACCGCAGCGGGCACGCCGTAACGCGCGCGCGCCTCTCCATCGAGTGCGCGCCCAAGCTGCGCTACCCGCGCCAGTACGAGGACGGGCTGCTGTTCGAGGTGAACGAGACCGTGTTCCTCAAGACTGCAATCGTGGGCAAGCCGCCGCCGGCCGTGGAGTGGCGGCACGACGGGCAGCCGGTGGCGCCGGGCGGCCGGCTTGAGGTGACGCACACGCCCAAGTTCTCGGTGCTGAAGATCCAGGCGGCGCGGCGCAGCGACCGCGGCGAGTACCAGGTGCACGCGCGCAACACCATCGGCGAGGACGCGGCCGCCTTCCTCGTCACGGTCACGGCGCCGCCGGAGCCGCCGCGTGCCGTGCGCCTCACGCGCCAGCTCGACAAGTCCGTCACGCTGGACTGGCAGCCGCCTGCGGACGACGGCGGCTGCCGCGTCGGCAACTACGTGGTGGAGTACTACCGCGCCGGCTGGGACGTCTGGCTGAAGGCGACTACCAGCCGGCGCACCAGCGTCACGCTCTTCGACCTCATCGAGGGCAGCGAGTACCGGTTCCGCGTGAAGGCGGAGAGCCCGTACGGCATGAGCGCGCCGAGCGAGGAGTCGCCGCCGGTGCGCATCCCGGGCCGGCCCGTCGACATGGACTTCCTGGCGGTGGAGTCGCGCATCATCAGCGCGGCGCTGGCGCAGGACCCCACCCCCGCCCCCGCCCCGCCCGTCTCACCCGCGCCGCGCCGCAAGCGACCCGCGCCCCCCGCACACGCGGATCACGACCTACTCGCGCTTAGTTCTGAAGCTAAGGATACTCTTACCAATGCTGGTGAGTTCATGTCATATACACAATCTGATTTGCCTAGCGATATAATAATAATATAATATAATAATAATCGATCCTGAGCTAACTATACCTACCTACTCGTAGGTATTACCAATTACGTTCAAAATTACCAGCTACAACGATAAACAGAAACACGTCAGAATCGTACTTTGGCCGGTCTGATGATGGGACGGCAGCCGGCAGGCTTCTGGTTGACAGTAGGTAAACAAACTTCTGCACGAAGATCCAATTAAGGACAAACGCCAGACGAAGGCGGCCTAATTATGTGTAAATATTTTGAAGAGCTCCACTGCTATCAGATACCGCGGGCACCGCGCCACGCCCCGCCCCGCCGCGTGCCCGCCTATGCTAAGCGTGGTTAGGTGGTTGTAATTGTACTCCTAGCAAATGCCGATATGTACTTAACAAACCTTTCTACTACATTCACTTTAGTCTAGTTAGACTACAGTAAATACCTACCAATGTTTTAGTATTTCATTTAAAATGCCATAACAATTAAAAAATATACATAAACAAATCAATAAAATCTGTAATGCCAACTCATAAATTAATCAAGCTGCGGCCAACAGTACCTAGCGAAACAAAGTACTGATACATTTATTTGTCCTATTTTTAGCGTGTTCGCAACCGTAAAGCGCACGGGAAGCACGAAATATCTTATCTACTCGCTATTCCTGCTGTTCAAACTAACCACAGCTTCTGCGAATGTACAAGTACTTACCAAGTGATATAAGTAGACTCTACGCGAACTATTTGTTGCTCTTGCGAATTAGATGACGAGGACGAGGTACATTGAAGAGCGGAAGGTTCTATCGCGTAGGTAGGTTACACAAAAGTTTTACACAGAAATCTTAATATTATTATCATTTAGGCTCTAGAAATCGCACACCCGCGTGAACGTACTCCTTATTTTTAACTGCTTACTGTTAATTTAATATTGTTAATGTAGGAACCCCTCTGACTATCAAATCAAAGATATGGTCGTTTCAAATATTTATTTAAATTTTTTGTGTCATACTTTTTAAAATACCTACACTGAAGAGTGAAAACAGTTACCAATAGACTCCCTAATCTGTCTCAGTTAATTATAGTATTTGTATACTCTAGGAGCTAGGAGCGGATTTTATTACCTTATCAACTACTATTGGTGGGTAAGCTAGTTAAGTTATATTAAACTGCCGTCATGAGGAAAAAAGACGCATCTGATTTTTTTTTTTTCAAAATTGAGTTAAAATACCTAATCGGAATCAGAAAAAATAGACGCATCTACTAGTATTTTTGTATTTTGGCTAAAACAAGCACAACCCTAAAAATCTTACTGTAAAATAAGACGCATTTGAAACTACGTCTTAATATTTACGATATAGAAAAGACATTTCTGACGTTTACTAAGTTGAAAAAACGCATTTGGGTAGATCTCTTATATAATTACAATATATTTAATTCATAATAAGGTGAAAAGACATTACTTCTTGGTAATAAGAAGAAAAAACGGTTCTGCGTAGAAAAGTCTTTTCATTTTAGTATTATTAAAAATTAGCCAGTTGCAAGTGGCAGTAGCGTCTTTTCTACGAAGTCGTGCGGGGTGTGGTGGGGGACGCGGTTGGAGCTGTACGATCAGTCAGTTGCGCCCAGGCAGGCAGAACGTCGTCAATGTCATAAATTCGAGACTTAGATGATTTTCAAAAGCTGTTTTGAATTATTTAAATCCATACCTTTATTTTGATATTGCTCTCAATGAAATAGCCCTCATTGTATGAAAATTAGTTTTTTGACCATATTTCAAAAAGTATTATTTTTACAGACTTCTCTACATTTTTTCTGTAAAATATAGATCTATATCTACAAACGCTGAGTACATTTTACATCGATCACTCTGCAATATTCGGATATGGTAAATTTTTCGACCTTTTTTAAAATAAATCAAGTATAAAATCTATCGAAATTTCAAAAACTGTATTGGAATTTACAAAGCAATACCTTTAATTTGATATCTACTACTTTCGACTCTAAAGGTCCCATTTAAAGTTTCGATTACAAAATTTGTACTGAAAATCTTCATTTTCATTATTTATTTAAATTTCGATAAATCTGCACGGGCGCATAAAATGTATTATTATTTCAAATTTCAAGTCAATAGCTACTGTAGTTTCTAAGAAATTAAGGATTAAAAACACAAAACAGAAAAACGCGAACCCGTAAAGGTTTTGAAACCGATGTCAAAACCCTAATGACTCTTTTATTAAGATAACGATAGCCTGATAACTCAATATAAGTATAAAAGTATGAAAGACGTTTCATAAATTACTAAGTTGAATAGACGCATCTTGCCAGAAACGTCTTTTCATTGCAGTATTGAGTTGTTTTCGGTATTTTTTTACTAAAAAGAAAATGTTATTTATTTAATGAATACTATTGTTTTTGTTTAATTTTGCATTGAAATCTATATTTCAATAGATCAAACTTTAGTTCACACTTAAGCAAAAATATATTTTTTTCTTTTATTATTCTATTTGTCACCAAATTTTTTGGTTTAGAAAATACCTACTTAAGTAGCAATTTTTTTCTCCGTTTCTGAATTTTGGTAGAAACGTCCTTTTTTCTTATGACGGCAGTTTAGTAGATGCCCTCTGCGATGATCACGGGTACAGCTTGGTCACAGCTGTACGTAAATATTGAAAAGATCGACGCCGCCGGCCGGGCCACGAAGATGGGACAAAAAGATAATTAGATACACTATATTATTAGACGCCATCCTTGACACATTTGTAAGCGTAGTTTATACCGTAAAAGTAGGGTATTAAATTTTACAGCAAAAAAATCCTCGACACCTTCTTAAAGCAACCTTTAATGTTTGTAGCAAAGCTAATAAAATCCCTTTAACTTTTCAGAGAAACGAAACTCCTTCCAACTGGACTTCGAGGCCATAGCGCCCCCGCCGCTATCCCTTTCTGCGCCGGACATCAGCGCGAGGTGTATCATGCCGTTCAAGGCTCTCCGCAACGCCGTCAGTTCCACAGAGCTTCTCCACGAGCGAGCCATGGCCCGCTTCTACAAGGCAGTCGCCATACAAGAGGAACAAAGCAGAAACAAGGAGGCACCCAAGCAAAATCAACTAACAAATAACATTCCGTATGTAACAAATGATGTTGATCTTCCGATCATGAAAGAAAAACCTAAGCCCCCAGAAATATTGATTAGGTCGGATTCCGTTGAGAATAAAGAATACAATTTTAATGAGCGACAGACTTCACAGGATTCCGAAGCTTCGGACGGGAAATGGAAACAGAATTTGTCTTTCGATGAAGATTATACGGCTAGTACGGTTTCCAGCGACGGTGAGTACTCGGAGGGGAGCCTGAACGGAGATCTAGATAGGAGCCTCTATTCAAACGATGAAGACACATATAACCCTAGAGACAAAATGGCTCGCTACTCCCCCTTCAAGGAACCATCCAAAGAGAAGTCAGAATCGCCTATTCCTGTCAAACCGTTACCTGTTCTCGATCCTAATTTTATTCCAAAACCCATTCTGAAGAAGAGAGAGCCACTTGAAATAATACCGCTCTCGCCAAATTTAATAAAACGTGAGGATAAACTAAAACCGACGCGTAGTTCGAAAAAAGATGAAAAGATGCCAATATTTCAGAAAATTACAAAAATGCCCCTCCAAAAATCGTTCCCATTCCCCAAATTACTAAAAAGAGAACCTAAAAAAGCAATAGATGAAGTTGCTGAGACTGAAATCGTAAACCCCACAAAGAAAACTGATTTGCCGAAGGACAAGATAACAGAAGAAGGTAGAACAGTTATTGACTACTACGGAAGTATTGTCAAAGAATATGGACGCCAAAAGAAACCAGCACCTCAGTTGTACTTAAATACCGAAGAACTGAAAGAGGTAGCTGAAAAGCAGGCTTCTGAAAGTGAAGATACTGAAAAATATGAAACAAAAAAGTTTGTAAAAACCAAAAATGCAAAGGCTAAAAAAGCTACAGATAAAAAACTTGCAACATCTAAAATTAGTAACTCTCTACAAAAAGTGCAGATGAAACCTAAAAAAATAAACAAGGAGAATACTGTAAACACACCAAAAATTGAAAAAAAACAACTAAACAAAGACCAGAAAAAAGTAACCCAACAAATAGTTTTAAAGAAAACTGAAAGAGCAACCATCGTAATACCCATCGACTACCAAGAGCTTGAAAAGAAAGCAAAGATCACCGTCAGATCTGTTATAGATTACACAGTGGACCTATGTCTACTGCTGCTAGCTTTCTGGGTATACTTCTTCAAAGACGAAAGACTCGCTATTCCCTTCCTGATTCTTATAATCTACCGACAACTGCAAGAAACATTTCTCATGAACATCCCTGAGTGGTTGAAACAGAACACACCAAGATGGATGAAACTCAAAACCTCTTGACCTACCACAATAAAGACATTGCGCGATATCTAATCGAAGGACTGTGTGTTGTGTGATACTGTTTGTATGATAATTTTCAATGTATAAGTTACGATTAGGTATGTCTATTTTACAAGATGTTATATACATATTATAAATAGCAACAAGCATAGATTCTCGGTCTACTGCCTAACACACTGGTATGTAAAACGAGGTGGCGACGCTGTCAAAACTATTTCATTTCGACAAAATATTTTTATCAAAATTTACAATGTTAAGAGTAAATCAATTAGTCACAACATTTGTAAGGGCCGTTCATACAATTAATCAGTTTAAAATACCAAAGACAGATTGTGTGCCATTACTTCCGCAACGTAAAATCATAAACCCGGGGCAATGCGGACTCAAAGACACTGGCCTCGTCCTCGGGGTGTACTACAACGAGAACACGGTCGGGGAGCCAGCCATGCTGACAGCCAGCGCCCAGAAATACGACAAAATGAGCGGAGGGAAACTTTGGTACCAACTCAAATTAGCACCGATACCGCAACTCGGAGAATGTAGAGTGTTTTATAATTTGGATGATAAGTTTACGTACGTGGCCGTTGCAGGACTGGGCTCGGAGTGTCTAGCTTATAATGTTGCTGAAAGAATGGATGAGTGCAAGGAAGCTATCAGAACTGCGGCAGGAGTAGGTGCCACGGCCATCAGCCAGCTGGAACCCTCCAATATCCACGTGGAATCGTTCGGAGATGCCGAAGCGGCCGCAGAAGGCGCTAATCTAGGCCTCTGGCAATTCAGAGAGTTTAGAGCTGTAAAAAGAAAACACTGGCATGCCAACCCTATTTTACATCTCTTCGATGACTGCGATGTGGATGGATGGAAAGTGGGTACGCTCAAAGCAGAAGCCCAGAACCTAACACGCTACCTACAAGAATTGCCCGCTAACATCTTGACTCCTACAAAGTTCGCTAAGCTTGCTGTGGATCTTCTCTGCGAACTAGATATCAATGTGGAAGTGCAGACGCAGGGTTGGGCAGCGGCCCACGAGATGGGAGGCTTCGTGTCGGTCGGGCAGTCGTCCATTCAGCCGCCTTTATATGTGGAGATCAGTTACTATGGAACGACCGAATGCGTTCGCCCAATCGTCCTTATTGGCAAAGGGGTGACTTTCGACAGCGGCAGTTTAGATTTAAAACCGGCAAAAGAGCTAAGGTATATGAAAGGAGACATGTCAGGGGCAGCGTGCGTGCTCGCGATCACTCGCGCTGCCGCCCGTCTAGGCCTTCCCGTAAACATCCGAGGCATTTTGCCTCTCAGCGAGTTGATGCCGAGCGGAAAAAGTCCCAAATTCGGAGACGTGGTCTGCAACGCTTCGGGGAAGAAGATCCACATACGTCTCCCTTCACGGGAGGGACGGCTGATGCTGGCAGACAGTCTGGTGCACGCACGGAACTACTGGCCTCAGTTCATACTCGACATCGGGACCATGTCCAAGGAGATGATCGACACGTTGGACGCTGGCGCCTGCGGTGCCTACACCAACTGCGAAGACCTGTACTGCCAGTTGGAGACCGCTGGCGGGCTGACGGGAGACCGGGTCTGGAGGATGCCATTGTGGCGTTTCTACGAGGACAGGATCCTGGACTGCAAAAGCGCAGATCTGGCAAACACGGGCCGTTGGAAATACGGAGACTCTCCTAACTGCGCGGCATTCTTACGTCAGTTTATTTGCGATAGCAAATGGATCCACCTCGACACTTATAACGTCGCTTACAGCAAAGGTCTGGACTTCCCGTACCTCAGGCGAGGTATGTCGGGCCGGCCCACGCGCACTGTCATTGAAATGATTAACATCATGTTAGCTAATCAAAAATTAGGCTGAGTGCGCTAAATGTGCTTAGGTACCGTCTGTGTCGTAACAAACCAATATTCGAAATTGTCATTGTGGAATAAATTTTTATAATGCAAACCTATGTACTTAATTATAATTAGTTTTATTTATAATTCATCCTACTACCTACCTACCTAAAGTAGGGAAGATGTTTGCGATAGTGTTGGATGGAGCTATAAATTCTATCGAAAGTACCTATTCTAAAACAATCAGTAGGGGAGATGATGGCCGGGCCGAGTCTATACTAATATTATAGAGGTAAGATTTGATTGTTTGAAATGAATAGGCTTTAAACTACTGGATCGATTTGAAAAATTCTTTCGCCATTAGAATCCTAAATTTTCCTTGTTGAACTTAGGCTATAGAATATTTAAAAAAAAAAGGATACCAAAGTATGAAAAATATTTTTTTTGTTGATTTTGCGTGTGAAGCCGGGTTAGTAATATAAAAACACAGTGTGCACAACTTATTCATTTTTAAGCCCGTCCATGACTTTTCAATTGAACTCTCACGGTTCAGATTTCCTCTTGGTCGTCCTGAAGCTCACCTGTAGGTATATAGGTATGCAGATGGTGAGTAGCTAACCCTGAAACAGGGCAGTAGTGCTCATCCTAACTGAAATATTTATACGAGGGAATTTGCAAATAAAACAACTATTTACATAGATTATTTTAATAGTAATAATGAAAACAACATTATCAGAATATGGCACAAAATGAATTAGAAATACAATAAAACTTTTACAAAGCAGATCGTATCACAATAGATCAGTCGAACTTCAAAATTTTTAATTGTAGACTAGGTAAAAAATATTTTTGGTAAAGTGAAATATCAAAATTTTTCTTACAAACGATGGCAAATAAAAACAGAAACAGCTGGTACTAAAAATAAATTGGTCTTTCAAAATATAATTTTAGATTAAATGAGTATTAATTACTGCGACATCGACTTTAATACGCATGTAATCGGTAGACAGAAATATTATTTAAAATTAAATAATGCTAAAACAAATGCTTTTCAATATGATTAACTTATAAAATAAACTTGTTTAAACAAAACACGGATGAGGAACAATTTTAACCAAAATAAAATAAAGAAAGAGGCTCAGCAAAGACTTCATGGAATCTATATACCTACTCGTATCGTTTTTAAAACAATTTTGCATAAGCAAAAGAAGCCATGTATAGATTAGTTTAATACTCCTTATCAAGTGGTATAACAAGGATAAGTTCGCCTCGTGACTGTAGTCATCTTAGGATGTCGCTCACTCCGATATCAATCGGCTCCCAGGTTCTTGATCAACAATGAGCTTTTTGAATGAAACTCTGTGGGCTGTGGCGACTCACTTACTCTAAACTACCCTTTGTCATAAATGGGCTGAAACGTCGTGAAACGTGCTCACTTGAGGGGAGGTCGAGGCGAGATATCTGTATTGTAGAATCGATGCGCCATATCGATACAAGCGATGCCTCCTGCTTCGACCCCTACTCTAGTAAGCGACGCGCCTAATAACTAGATTATTATACGACATCAATGACTACACGACCTATATAAGTTAAACAGCTACAACCGTTTGGTTAACCCAAGAACTTACGTTCTATTTTAAACATATCTTTCCAAAACACGCTAAAGTCGTAGTTGTAAATAAGTGACGCACTGCAGCGAATGTTTCCATGTGCGCTGATCTAGGCAGTGAAGTACTCTTCTTCGTCCGTGGTATCTTCTTCGTAAACGCTGTCGTCAGAGTTTTGCTCCTGAGCAGGAACGGGCTTCGCCTTGTACTCGGGCTGACTGTCCTCCCGGTCAACGACGTTCACATCGACGAAGTTGAACACATTGTTGGGAACTGAATCATTCTGCTGAGCATCCAAGTCGTTGTCCGGTGATGCCGCGTCGTCGCCGCCCTGCTCCTCAGCGGCGGCGGAAGAGAACAGTAACTGAAGCAGCTGTGCGAGGGCATTGCCAGATACATTATCACCGACGTTATTTGCTTCATTGCCATTAAACAACTTCGAGGTTGAACTGTCATCGTCCTCGTCGTCGCTGCTCGACTCGTCAGCCTGCAGGTCATCGTCTCCGCGCGGAGCTGCGCTCGCGGCGGCCGCGGGAGCTCGGACGAGCCAGGGTACTACACTCCCATCGGAGTCGTACTCCTCGTCATTGTATATTTCCGGTTCAGTTAGGTCCTCGGTTTCCCTATCTTCCCCCGCGTTTGTTGGGAGCAACGGTTGGTTTACCACCTTTGGGATCAAATATCCATGTGAGTCACAATCGCTGTCAACGTCATCACTGTCCAGAGATGATTCATACTCGTCAGGGTCCTGCGTTGTCTGCATAGCCTCATCTATGTTTCTATCAGAGTTGATGTTAATCGGCGGGGCAATCGTCTTTGGCATGTCATAATGATCACCGACGCTACCACTGACCCACGGTGAAGACGCCTCAACATTATTTATCTCGTCATAATCAGTAAAATCGATGAGATCGGGCGATGTGTCGTCCATATTCATGTTCATTACAAACGAGTTATCCGTGGGTGCAATGGGCGGCTCTAAGACATCAATAATAATTTCAGGTATATCCATGTCAGTTACTGCGAGAAGCGATTGCGGCTCATCGAACTGTATCAGATCAGGCGTGGTGTCGTTATTTTCGTCGGCAGTCGGTGGAGCGGCGGGGTTCGCTTCTATAGTTGTACGTTGTCCCTCATCCTGGTTGTCATGTGCCGGCTTCAAGTAACCGACCATCGCAGGGCATTTCTTGAAATACAGATATAACAGTAACACCGGGACCGCTAACAAGCTATAGACCATTGACCGTCAGAGCTCGTTCATGAACCTGTAACAAAGGTTACTTTTTACAACAACTGTATTCTTATGTAACCAATCTTAAACAACACTGATTCTGATATATCGGTCAAACAAAACACTTTCCCGCTTTTTGTACGTTGAATGCTATTGTTCATTTTGTAGTGGGTACCCAGGGGCGAGCGGAGACATCGTGAATAGATAGTCAAACGTCCGTATGTTTATGTTCTGTTTAGTATTACCACATTTATGATAAAGATAATTCGTACATTCATAATGCACTACAATTTCTTAGCCTAACTCTAAAGTTTTATCCAGGAGAAACGTTCTGTAGCTTGTACTATCCCCTTGTATTATTAATGTTGCCGGCGCGCGGCGAATCGCACATGCACCATTGTGCATGGCTATGCCGTTTACAAAATGAACGCACATTTGTTGGTGAAACATTCATTTTCATTCGAAGAGATGTCGGTCGTTTGGACGACGACCGAGGTAATAATATTGTTGAACACCGCAATCGGCACGGGCATTTTATTGTACGGCACCGATTTGTAAGCGTTTTGTTTGTGATGCTACGATCGCGCGGTGATATAAATAAATAATGCCGGACAATCTACACAGCATCATCTAGCCCCAAGCTAAGCAGAGCTTGTGTTGAGTACTGATGACGGATATACATAATACAATATTATTAAATAGATAGATATTTTTTATTATACATAGAAAACGACCAGAACACCCTGAACGAACATCTGCAGATCGTACAAATATTTGTCCCGAGGCGGGAATCGAACAATATCCTGCGTCGCAGGCGGTCCTTCGCCCACCGCGCCACAGAGGTCGTGAATAACATGAGATAATAGTGCGAAGTGACCTGTGCCTGGTGAGGTGGGGGGTGAGGGGCGAGTCCTCTGTGTCGCTGACGTAGCCCGCGTCGCCGGTGTAGTGCGTCGGGTGCAGCAGCAGCGGCGCCGCGGACAGCGCGCGCAGCGCTCGCGACGGGAACCTGCGCTTCCACGTGCCGCTGCGGGGACACACATTCACATTCAATCATTACCTACACACAGCGCAGCGTACCTAACATATGTACCTAACGCACTCCTAATCACTGAGAGAGTAAGAGCATCCTGAAAGTTATGCTTGTGAACAGCGCCA
Source organism: Eupithecia pulchellata (assembly GCA_963931895.1). Classification (NCBI taxonomy): domain Eukaryota; kingdom Metazoa; phylum Arthropoda; class Insecta; order Lepidoptera; family Geometridae; genus Eupithecia; species Eupithecia pulchellata. The sequence goes on along the minus strand of CAWVOY010000001.1, from coordinate 27,557 downwards.
AATATTATGTGAACTAAAACATTTTGGTGATATACTAAAGTGATAACGGTCGTGAACTAAAGCGACCCTCCCCCTGAGGGAAGCGCATTGACCAGTGGCTGACCAGAGGCATGCGTGTTGTGGTTGGACTCACTTCGGGTGCTGGTCGAACATGATGGGCAAGAACTCATCGACGGGAAGCATTTTCGCCAGCGGCTCCGCATTGATCAGCTTTCTGGCGCCGCGCTCGCTCAGCAGGTAGCCCAGCGTCCAGTACGAGTAGAGAGGCCTCGTCAGATGTTTCGTCACGTACACTTCCTCAGCATCCATGAGGACTTTCCGGCCAATATATCTAAAGTAAAAACCAAAATCAATTACTTTTAGTTCAATTCAAATATAATTATCACATCATAATAATTAAAAAAATCATAATTTATTCATGATATGATAACTTAGCTTAACTTAACTTATTTAACAAAATACATACAATAAATATATAGTCACAACTAAATCTGGATATAACAAAGATATGTTATGATGGGTCGAAAGCGTCATAGAGGCACCATTAGTCATAAAAAAAACTCGTAGATAAAATGACGGACGCATGAACATATATATTGATTTTGTTTGAAAGGCTTTTAATTTCCTTAATACATTACAATAAACCCATAATAAGAGAGTGCAATAATAATTTGAGGGTTACATTCGATAAACAAATTTCCCTAAACCATATAGTTATAGCAAGAGTTCCATTCAAAAGTTGGTAGTACTTACACTAAGTCCCAGTCCAGTCCTTGCAGTTCGTCCATCAACTCGGCGAATCGTTCGCGAAAATACGGCACGAAGTGAATATCATCTTCCAAAATCAGGGCCGACGCTAGGTTCCTCTTGGCGATCTGACAAGTAACGAGAATACAAACCGTTCATAAATTGGCCTTGCACACGCATTCCTATATACCTATTACTTTTTAAACGCAAGCCTGTTGTTTCTACATAAACATTTGTTGACTATAAACATTAATTTGTCCAGCAGAAATGGAGCCCGCTGTTCTGCTGCTGCTATACTTCGCTTGGCACGCAAGCAATATGTGTTGCAAACTCATTCATAATCTCAATAGTTTTGCCGAAGCAGTCAAATAATAATTACGATATGGCATCATCACATATATTTGGCCAAATCACCATTTCATTTATTTTCCCAAATCATCATTGCATTACTTTGGATAAGGGATCATCGCATTTATGTGGCCAAAGCATCATCGCATTTACTTGGACAAGGCATGATAACATTTATTTGACCAAATCATCATTGCATTTATTTGGCCCAGGCATCACTGCATTTGTTTGGACAAAGCAACGTCACATCACATGATTTTGGCCAAATCATCATTACACTTATTTGGATAAGGCATCATCGCATTTATTGAGCCAATGCATCATCGCATTTATTTGGCCAATGCATCATTGTATTTATTTGGCCAAGGTATCACTGCATTTATATAGCCAAGGCATCATAACATTTATTTTGATAACGCATCATCGCATTTATTTGGCCAAGGTGTCATAGTATTTATTTGACGTAATCATCATTGCAGTAATTTGTATAACATCATTGATTTTATTTGGTTATAATAATTGAATGAATGATTCATTCTCACACGCACGAACGCACAGCACTCTACGATCTGGAGTTCCATTAGGTCACATATTGTTTTTTGGAAGCAGACGGTCGCCAGGCTGGGATCATTCCGCTGTGGTTTGTCCGCTGCCAATAGTTTATGACGAGTTCGCCTACAACTATGATCGCAGTCCCGAAGAATAAAATGGTAATCGTCACTACATAAGTTTCAATATTTTTTAATTTTTGTGATCTATAGGTTCTTTTTCAATCTATTACAATTATTTTCATAAAATAGGCTCTGAAACTACAGGACCGATTTGAAAAATTCTTACACCACTAGAGTCTTAAATAATCATAATGAGTGATGCATGAGTGTTACTGAAACATTCCGAATACATAAAAATAAGCTTTTTATAAAGCTGAGAATCATTGGCCTACTTCCAGCATTTATTAAGTAATCAAGGAAAACGTGTTATTTGCTTTTCCTGAAAAGTTGTATTTTCGCAGTTACCATTTTATTGCCGGTGTCGGCGATATATTCTACGCTTACGACTATGGTTGCGTTACTACAGACACGTAGCCTGACAAAATCTAAAAATCACATTGGTTCGAAACATCCTCAGTTTCCCCTTGCCCTGGTTTCAGAACGCTGTAGTTCTGGTGCTTAATAGGTTAATAAATAAAGTTACTGAAATCAAAATCAGAATTCTGCTCCTTTGCCCTTCAGTGAAACTGTGAACACTAGATTAATATAATCCGGGACAACGCTGCAATGGACGTGATAGTAACGTACCTACAGGCTAATCACTGAGTAGATATCAGAACTTCACTAGACTGAATATAATCAAAAGGAACTTACATCTGTCCAGATGGAAAAGTGAGACAGGAAGCAGCCAATTTCACCAGCTTTCATAGGCCTGAGAAAAAAATTGTAATTATTTTTAATAGTCATCAAAATAATAATGCTGGTCATATTAATGACACAGATCATCTAGCTCCAAACTAAGCAGCTCTTGTCTTATGTTAACTGATATTACTACGTACTTAAAACAATTACAAACATTGATAGATATTAATTTTTATGCATAAAAATTTCCAGTACACATGTCGGCAGTTAATACAAAAATTTGTACCTAGATGGAAATCTTTAAAGCAATCTCAAACCTAACAAATTTTGGGTAGATATAAACTTATCGGTTCAGCATACAGATTCTGAGTCTGGAGGTAGTGGTGAGGACCTTTGTCCAGCAGTCAGATGACCGTAGGCTGGATAATCGGTAGGTTTTTTTTTCTTACCGTTTGTGGTAGGGATCTTCGTAATTCGGCATCATAGTTACTGAGAGTTCCTTTAGTCGAGCGTCTGTCAGCGTTCTAAAACAACAACAAATTAGATTATGTAACAATAAAACTACAGAGAGGAGTTACAATTCTAATTAGAAAATCAAATTAAAAATCGTTATGTCACTAATAAGTTGGCACTCGGCACAACTTTATTCTATATTTCAGTTCCATCGATTTATTACTTTGTTTAGAGCGTATCATTTCATGTGTGCTTCGCGATTTTCGTTGTGGATAAAACATCTAACCAAGAATGACTCAATTTCCCATTACAAATGGAAATTCCTGTTCCAGGTCGCTTAAAATTGACTTTTATCAAAAACAAAGCGCATTATGAGTATATTATACACACAGAAATCGAAAATTATGGCACTAGAAGTGGCATACCAACGTGACCTTGTCGCCGCACTGGGGACCACTGAGCCACCAGCTCGAGACTTATTTATAAGTATTGTTTGAGACGGCAGACGCAGCTAGGTAAATACATAAACAAAAACGAGTGTAACTTACGGCTAATAAGTTTCCACAGAAAAAAAAATAATAACTAGATGAAAAATTATTTACAGTTGAAGAAAGAAGAAATAAAGATTGCACATTTGGTAAAATACAAATAATAAACAACGTTACATTAGTACCTACTTAATCAAAAAATAAGCTACTCAACAAGCGTTTCAGACGCTTGTTGAGGTATTGAATAAGTCAAGATCTACCTTGTTATTCCTATCATTATCATTAAATACAGTATTTGCCAAAATATTGAAAGACTTGCATGCCCTTGTGATGAAAGAGTTCTGCCTGTAATTTGTTCATTCAGGAGAATAGGCCTACGAAGTGTGCCTATGCTCGTGCGCAAACCTATGAGCTCTAATAGCTCTGGACAGTCCACGGTTCCGTTCGTTTCTAATTGCAGCAGATCCAATTGCGGAAGCTCTTCCACAACTTGCAATCATACTAGTGCCTTATTATTCAGATTTCTGTGGTACCTACAGTGCATTCCTGTGGTCGAAATGTGTTGAAGATTTGCTTCACCCTGGTCGGCCAACCTTAAGATTAAAGAAATGGTGGTCTAAAACCTTCTGACCTTAAATACTCTTAAAACTTTCTGAACATAAATATTCTTACATTGTGATCTTTTTTGTTTTATACAAATCAGCGAAGGGAGAAATAATTATACTCACTTCCCATCAACGGCTTTTACTATTTGCACCGACAGGCCCAAAATATCGAAACTTTTCATCATAAGATTTTTCCTCTCCACCCTTCTCTCAAGATTGATCAGGTATATCTCTTTTAATCCATATTTAGTCTTTTTCGGATTTTTCAAGAAAATCTCCAGCGAAGGATCAACGGGCAAATCGATCCCGCGTCCCAACGCCTCGAGTTTCACATTGTCCACCTGTTCAGACTCTGTCGTTTGTTGATCTTCCACTGGTATGGGTATAAAACCGTACAGCTGGTCGTTGCAAATTGTCATTTCCACCCCTGAAAGAAAACTAATGTAAACCAACAAAAAAATTTCATTACATTTATTTATTTCGCATACAATTTACAATTGTGTCGGAATTTTTCTAAAACTAAATATCTTTCATAAACAAAAATTACAAGTATGTACCTAAGACTTAAGCTACGACTTATAATCTATACTAATATTATAAAGAGGAAAGATTTGATTGTTTGTATGTTTGTTTGTTTGTTTGAATTGAATAGGCTCCGAAACTACTGGACCGAGTTAAAAAATTCTTTCACCATTAGAATCCTTAATTTTCCGTGATGAACATAGGCTATATAATATTTTCAAAAAAGTTAGGGATCCACATGAAAAATTCAATAATTGAACCGTGGGCTGTATATTCAACCTCTTTTTCTATTATGGCGCGTCAGAATAGAAAAAGAGGTTGTATAGCGCACGGTGCTTGCTTTTTCTCTACGGCCAGTGTCAGTTTTGGAATGTCGAGTCAATGTCAAAAACCCCAATGCTGTTAAAAAAAGTAAAGATCCGTATGAAAACTGTGAAACCCATCGTTTTAGTGTGTATAATTTCTGAAATTTTTGTTTAATACCCGTGCGAAGCCGGGGCGGGCCGCTAGTATAATATAATTCTAGTATGTCCGTTTTCAATGTCTATGTCAAAATAATAAATTATAAATGTCAATTTTAAAATAAAAGAAATCAAAATTTTAATAATAACAATAACATTATGAAAAACATATGTATGTAACTACAATGTCAAAAATATTCATACAAATAATGTCTTATAATACATTTAATAAATTATCATCTTTATAGATTATCGGACTTATATTTATATCAGCGCAGTACTCATCCAAAGAATAGTAGCACTTCTTCAACAAGAATTATTTTAATTTATTTTTATATTTGTTTGCGTCATAAATAATAATAATAATAATATTCATTTATTTCAGGCAACATTAGTCTAGTACAAGATGGAAAATACTTAAAAACTAAGGCCCATATTATAATACCTTTGGAACAAAACTTTTTAAACTTTCACGATTTGTTGACATATTTAAAGAATATTTATCGGGTATTTATCGCGTACCTTTTGTTTTTTATTTTCCCCTACGTTTCCATCGCGTTGCAGCGATCGTGGTCACGGGGCGACTGGATGTTCTGCGAGTTACTGCCAAGAATTGACGGCAGTATCCACGACTACCCTCAATTCGTCTTCTGAATCAGGAATGTCCACGTTCACAGTACGACACACTACACTGACCGTGTCCGAATGCAGTGCAGTCTGTACACGACGCCCGCACTTATTGATCACAGGATTCCACGAGGACGAGAGGCGAAAACCATCTTCACGATTAAAATTTGGGTGTTTTTTGATCTCAATCGCCTCTCGTACCATCCTTTTATAATAGTGACGCTCACGTGATAGAACTTTTGGGTCATGTAACTCGATCCAATGGTTACTTCCTGAGTCTACCTCATGGTAAGTTTTGACGTGGAGTCACTCTTCACCAGGGTCCCGCTTGAGGACTGTCTTGATGTAGTAAGAGAAATACTTAAGGACAACGAACTCCCAGATCAGTATGCAGTTTTACTTGAACACTGTTTGGACGGGAATTTCTTTTTATACCGTGGGCAGCACTACCTCCAGATTGATGGAGTGGCGATGGGTAGCCCAGTAGCTCCAGTATTGGCCAACATCTGGATGGAACATTTCGAGAGTAAGTTAGATTTCACCGCCAACGGTATAAAGTTGTGGAAGCGCTACGTTGATGACGTGTTCTGCATTATGAGGGGAAGTGAACAGGAAGTACTGCAATTGCTCAGCACATTGAACTCCATACATCCAAACATCCGGTTCACACATGAGTTGGAGGAAAACAGGTCCTTGGCTTTTCTCGACGTCAGAGTGATGGTGAGACAAGATGGTTCCTTAGCACACAGTGTTTACCGAAAACCCACTCACACAGATAGGTACCTGAACGCCGCATCACACCACCATCCGCACCATTTACAGTCCGTTGTGTCTTCACTTACGAACAGAGCTCATGCTCTGTGTGACCCTGAACATCTGGAGGATGAACTCAGCCATGTTCAGGAGGTTCTCAAACAAAACGGATATGTGAATACACGACACACAAAGCGAAGGAGCCGAAAAACGTCAGAGGTATGCAGACAACACATCTTTCTGCCATACGTGAAAGGGGTCACAGATAAAGTTGAAAATATACTAAAAAAGTTTAAATAAAGTCGGTTCTCACCCCTCACACAAAAGTTGCTCAGTTATTAAGAACACCAAAAGATGTCATACCTCTACAAATGCCAGGCGTTTACAAGATTGACTGCAGCTGTGGTCGCTCATACATAGGACAAACCAAAAGAACTATTGCTGAGCGGGTGAAAGAGCACATAGCAGCGGTCAAAAATAGGCAATTGAGTAAGTCGGCAATAGCGGAACATCTGCTAGACTCAGGAAGTAACCATTGGATCGAGTTACATGACCCAAAAGTTCTATCACGTGAGCGTCACTATTATAAAAGGATGGTACGAGAGGCGATTGAGATCAAAAAACACCCAAATTTTAATCGTGAAGATGGTTTTCGCCTCTCGTCCTCGTGGAATCCTGTGATCAATAAGTGCGGGCGTCGTGTACAGACTGCACTGCATTCGGACACGGTCAGTGTAGTGTGTCGTACTGTGAACGTGGACATTCCTGATTCAGAAGACGAATTGAGGGTAGTCGTGGATACTGCCGTCAATTCTTGGCAGTAACTCGCAGAACATCCAGTCACCTTTGGAACACGCACCAAAAATGATTTAAAATCATTATGACGCGACTCCAACCGCTCGACCCTCACCAAGATGTTGGTCTTCGTCTTCACATAATCCACGATCTCCTCCAATGCTTTAACCCTTATGCGCTATATTCAACCTCTTTCTATTATGACGCGCCATAATAGAAAAAGAGGTTGAATATATAGCGCACGGATTAATTATTGAATTTTTCATGCGGATCCCTAATTTTTTTGAAAATATTATATAGCCTATGTTCATCACGGAAAATTTAGGATTCTAATGGTGAAAGAATTTTTCAAATCAGTCCAGTAGTTTCGGAGCCTATTCAATTCAAACAAACAATCAAATCTTTCCTCTTTATAATATTAGTTTACCTCTAGATAGTACGTTTCATCGACCACCTAAATAATTTGAGTTTAGAAGTGATATTATATTGCTCAATTTTAAAATCCATTTTTTATTACTGATATGTGTAGATTTCATAATTTGTTTAAAAATTTAAAAAAAAATTGTTTAAAAATAACTAAAAATAGAAAAACTAATAGCAAAATCGCCCTTTAAAGTAAGTGGTTATTATTATGCCCTATGCCTGTCTAGCGGTGATAGGATATGGACACTGTTTCCATTAGGGAAGACGACGTATCAAAAAGGAAGGGCAATAATGAACAAAAATAATAATCTTTTTAATTAAAAAAAAACAATCCTCTAGGACATGTTACGAGTAGTACACGTTAAAAAGTAATTATAGTTACATATTTACAATTCTTCAATTCTTGTGTATAGTTCACCACAACAAACAAACAACAATTACCAATAGTGTCAGTATCACCAAATAGATCATACTCGTAGTTCAAAGCCGCTCAAACTATGCAGTTTCCTCATAATAAATACGGATAATAGAAACAAATCATATAACGCTATAGAACTCCTTGACAGGCATAGGGAATAATACGACCACTTTGTTTTTGTATTGTTTTTACTAATTTTTTTTAAACTGCAATAATTTAGCTTGAAACTTAACTTATCTGCGAAGGTATTATGTAAGCCTAATGAAATTATTGTGATTTGATTTGCAGGTACATAAAACAGATGATTAACTTTCTGAGAAAGGGTGAGATAATACGTAAATCTTACCTTGTTCTTTGGCACTAAGTGCAAAAGAGATTATGTCATCGTGAGGTCCAGTGTTGTTCTTTAGATTTTTTGGATCATATGTAAGTTTATGCGTGCTTTCATAATTAAGTGAAATGAGAACGGCTGAGTGAACCATGGGAACGTTGAAGCATCCTCGTTCTTTTCGATGTATTAAATCCTCGTAGTTGTCACTTCTCTTGTAGTAATAATCATTTGTCATTCCTCCCCTTAAAACATCAGATTGCAATTGAGGTTGATGAATCGTATGACATGGTCACTGGCAGTGATGTCGGTATTATGTAGGCATGTCGCCAATGATTTGCAAGCATAGCCATAAAATAAGAAGAAGTCAAAACTTTACCAAAGAAAGTTATATTAGTCATATTATAACACTATGAATAAATCTCAAAATACAATAAGTAAAATCAATACTAGACTTATGTACACCGATCATGTAACCTAACATGTAATCGTCGACCTCTGTGGCGCGGTGGGCGAAAGACCGCCTGCGACGCAAGAGGTTGAGGGTCGATTCGATACCCGCCTCGGGACTAATGTTTGTACCATCTGCAGATATTAGTTCAAGGTGTTCTGGTCGTTTTCTATATAAAATAAAAAATATCTATCTATTTAATTATATTGTTTTATGTATATCAGTCATCTAATACCCATAACCGAAGCCCCGCTTAACTTGGGGCTAGATGATACTGTGTGGATTGTCCAGCATTATTTATTTATTATTTAAACTTGTATTCGAAGAAGCCTCTAACCAGAAGTTGGAGTACAATCCATCAGACATCAGCATTGGGGCAACGACTTTTAGATCTTTCTTGACCAATTCCTTCAGTGTCCCAGGGTTGGTGAGGAACACATCAGCATCCAGCATCTAAAAGAAATATTACAAGTTCGTAGCTCATGTACCATAAACTTGAGGATGAGTCAAGGTCAAAGAAGCTTTGACTCATAAGATAGAGAGACATAGGTACACTATTAGGTAGTCTATAAGGTTCCAGCTTGTGTGTGACGCCGCCGCGCCGACGCGACGCCGACGTGACGGTTAGAAGCATATCGGTTTCATTACGTACAGTGTTGTGTCGCCCAAACAATGTGTTTCTAAACAAGGTTTAGGTACTATATGAAGAAAGCGATATCCTTTTCACGCGTAACGGACGATGAGTAGCTCGTCCGTGACGCATGAAAAGGACAAAAGCGTTTACCTTTAGATAGAAAAACACTATTGTCCTCTTTATAATTATGACCTTTAAACAGATAATGTACTTACAAAAATATAATCAGCCCAGGAGTCCTTCGCGAACCGCAAGGCTTTTTCTTTGATATTGATGACATGTTGGTAGCGCTGAGGAGACCAGTCCGAGTGATGCTCCTGGTCATTCATTTTCTGACCATTGGAAGCGCGATCCAATTGAATGTGAAGTTTTTTGAACTTCGAAGAATGTTTCTTGGCCCATTCGTCCAGTATTTGGAGTGTCGAGTCTTGATTATGATCTGACTGAATCCTAAAAAGGTAGATTTTCGTTCATTAACCTGCCTCGCCACCAGTCTAGTACCGCCTAACTAAAAGCCTCATAAATCTCACTTAACACACCTAAATCACTCCTGAAGCTACTATTGGATTATTAACCGACTTTAAGCAGAGCAGTGAGACAGGTACCTGCTTCGTTTGAGTGAGCCTCTGCTTTATTACAATAAGTAGGTACCTACATTATTGTATGACATTAATAACTAGCTTCTGCCCTCGCTTTTAATTACACGCGCGGTGTTGCATGACGGAACGGTGATGGTATAAGCGATCAGTGTGCGAAAAGAAAAATTAATATACAACATCAGGTTTATTGAAGGCTATTAGGGGTAAGTCTGAAACCATGGGAGTAAGCGAAAAGTTATGTTATGAGTTATGTGCTCGATTTTGAAAAAAATATTCCTGCATTAAAACAATATCCGTCAAGTGCGAGTATAACTCGCGCGACGAGGGTTTCGAACTCTTGTCGATGAAGTACACAAATACTATCTAACGCAATCATACACTATAAATACAACTAGGTTATTAGAATTTATTGCATAAATTTTGAGGTTATGAAAAAAGTCTGTACCTATACATAAGTTGTAGATCTTTTTATTACCTACAAACTTTGCCATTTTTTTGTTTCTTTTTATGTAAATAATATAAATAATGCCGGACAACCCACTCAGCATCATTTAACTTGTTTTTTTAATATCACTTAATACAACTTTATGAATACTTAATTAAACTGTGTATACTTAATTTAATTAGATGTGTATATTATTTTCAGGTTTTTTGGATGTGATAGGAAGGTCTGATATTGTTCTATAATTATTAGTATAGTTTTTGAACTAGATTTATTTAAGGAATTTGTATTTGACTACTTAATAGGTACAAAGTGTGCGTCAGCACCGTACATTTTTATTGCCAGATGACATTTAAAATTGCCAGGCGTTTTCCAAAAAAGAAAGCCTATTTGTACTTATACTTAATATGGATCTTTCACAGATTTATAAATTATTAACAACCATTAAAATATTAGGGAAAGGGGGGGACACTTAGCGCCGGACACTTAAATAAAAAATTTTTTTAGGCATAAACAACAAACTTTTGTTAAACTTGTTTTCAAAATTTTTATAAATACTATAATGATTCATAATAACTAGGAATTGGCAAGTTATATTCTCTATTGAAAAATTCTGACATTTAATAATTGGCATACGGTAAAAAAAGTCGGGAAGCCCCGAACACTACTTTAGCGATGATCCAGTCGCTTTTTAGCTGGACAGACATCACAAAAATAATGTGCAGAACTTAGAATAACTAAACTTAGAACCCTAGTAGGCGCACGCGAAATGAAGGCATTTCAAGGGAGCCTTTAAAGGCTTCCTACATAGCTCGACGCGTCAGTGCTCAAGGTCAACACTAACTGGGAAGAGCTCCGTAATTTTTCAATAAAAATGACATACTGAGCAGTGAAAGGGTGTCACAACTCTTCACATAATCACCAGAAACAGTTGAAGATTCCATTTCACAGGTAAGTACAACACATTATCGAGTAAAACATCCGTTTAGGCACAAAAACAAATTGTAAACAAAACAGACGCCATTAGGTACATAAAAATGTTGCTAGCTGGGTATAGAATATTTTACCCCGTACTTATTTGTTTTGTCTATTTCTACTTTCCACTGGTAGATACTTTAATTTCCAAATGTTATTAGGGTTACTTCTTATCTAACCTGGATTTTTAAGTAAAATATACAGGGTGTCTGTGTAAACAGTGTTATCCTTAGTTTATTTTAGTTATCCTTAAAACCAGAGGTTTTGTCTATTTTTTGACGACCTTTGTGGCGCGGTGGGCGAAGATCCTCCTGTGGCGCAGTAGGTTGCGGGTTCGATTCCCGCCTCGGGACAAATGTTTGTAAGATCTGCAAATATTTGTTTCGGGTGTTCTGGTCGTTTTCTATATATAGTAAAAAATATCTATCTAAGTATAGTAATTTTGTGTTAAGTATTTATGTCTGTCATCTAGTACCCACAACACAATCTCTGCTTAGCTTGGGGCTAGATGATGCTGTGTGGATTGTCCCGCATTATTTATTTCTACTTTCCACTGGTAGGTACTTTTATTTGCCAAATATTATAAGGGTTACTTGATTACTTCTTATCTTACCTGGATTTTTAAGTTAATACAGGGTGTCTGTGTAAACTTTGTCATACTTAAAACCAGAGGTTTTGTCTATTTTTTGACGACCTTTAATTTACATAATTAATTTCATCCGAAGGTTGCCTGGCTTCTAGGCGATAAGGCCACCCATTGTACTTGTCTTTTTGTTATTATGTTCTTTTTCTGGTGTTATAAATAAAGTATTTTGTTTTTGTATTGTTTAATTTCATGATTTTACTTTTGTCATACTTACTACTCGACTAAACGACTTAACCTTTATATAAACGCCCATAGAGTATGTAATATTAACAGAAAAATGATTATCATAAACTCCTTACAAATATTACAATTTCCCTAATTTATGGGGTAAATGTTGATAGCTTGCAACATTATTTGTGCGCTTGTGTGCGTGTCGGCTAATGTAATCACGAGCCGCTTACGCACACATTGGTTGTTTTGTAGCTTCAACTTCGAGCGGAATTTTTGTGTGAAATTATCACTCTACGTCTTATTACTCTAAGGTGCAGAAGATGCATCCATGTCTACGCAAGCGTCATAGGCCCAGTCCTTGCATTGTATCCAGTCTATTTCGAGTGGCTCTCCACAAAATTATACATTCTGTTTCTGCCTGTCTTTTTTGAACATAGCTTTGAATATTTTCTTGTTTTCATTCAAGGTTTTTCCTTTTATAAGCGTTTTTATTTTTCTGTAGAGTTATTTTGAATAGAAATGAAGTCGACATTTCTCTCTTCAAGAAACGCTTTTTAGAGGCATTTGGAAATGCTGAGAGTTGTTTTAAAAGCGAGCTCGTGCTTGCAGCTGGCGATGCGTCCCAGCTAGCTTGAATCTTTATTTCCTTTAGACCTTACAGGACTCTTGAAAATTTTGTAAGGAGCAGCGTAAGTTGGTTGATCCGAGATTAAATCTGTCGTCACGTACCTTTGGCCGGACACGCAACCACTGAATAGGTTCTTTACTAAAAATCGAAGCGCCACTCGTAAAGACGTGTGTTTATTGCTTATCTAAACACCTTGTACATATACATAAGTGTCCGCGGGTACCCGCCGTCCGGGGCTGCAGACTATTTGTATGGGTTCAAAATAAAAGCGTCATTTAAGGCTGCTTTAAATATTAAGGCGCATACAGGAGCGAATGACCTTGAGCAATTTGGGCGGGGCTATGGTTTCGGCAAGCACCCTTCCGCGCGCCCCCCGCCGCCGGCGCCGCATAGCCAAAAAAATGAAATAGATTTCGCGCGTAAGCCGCAAAAGATAAGTAGAAATCCTTCATGGCCGCGCGGCGCGGCGTGGTAAACCAAGCCGGCTGACACGCGATAATTGCGGGTTCAATTCCCACTGCGGGATATTTTTTTACAAATTGTCTATCTTTATTTATGTCTGTGCTGTTCTTGTGAAGCTAAATAAATGTATCTTTGTCTTTAAATTTCTGCAAGTATTTGTTCTTGGTCTGAGAACAGAACTCGGTACTTTAGGTAAGTAATAAAATAAGTATGTATGTTACCGCCTTACCGCCTCTTGTTACTACCCGCGCGGCGCGGGGCGTTCGCGTTGTAGGTAATTTCCTTCTAAACTAGCTTATATTCCAATCATTCGAAAGTTTTATGCAAATCAGTTTAGTAGTTAGGTACATGGTAACAAACATTCATACAAGCTTCTCTAATTTTCAATGTTTGTAGGATATCAATGATAGGTAGGTTATACGGGTGGAATAATTTGAAACAATAAATCTCTGAGCTAAAGGAAAAAGGTCATAATGGACCAAGAGAAAAAAATTACCATTACATGGTCTGGTATTGTATTTACATATAGGTTTTTACACCTATTCAAAGAAATGATGCCAGAAATCGGATGTAAAGATTTGATAAAACGGTAAATTTCTAAGCAAGAGGAGAAAGGGCATCCTGGAAAAATATAAAGAAGTCTGTAAAAATAAAACTTTTTGAAATATGGTCAAAAAAGGGCGGGAAAAATTTCTAAAGGGGTCACTACCCCCGTCGAGTGGGGTATCAATTTGCACATTCCAAAACAGGATTTGAAATTTCAAAAGGTTTTATACTTTTCGAAATATTTTGATAAAGGTCGAAAAATTGGCCATTCCTCCCCCTCTTTCTCCGAAGATTGCAGAGTGATGGATATAAAATGTACAAAGCGTTTGTAGATATACAATGTGTCTGGTCACCGGTGTCGGAGACTTTGGGGAGGGGGGGTGAAATACGGTAAATTTTATCGACAAATCACTATTCCTATTTTTTTTCTACCTCCATGACAAAATGGCAGCCATTTTGTTTTCTTTTGCCTCGAAGCACGGGTGCTTGTACTGATTTAGCTATAGCTACCCATGTAGAGGTCCTAGGAAGACGATAGAGGGCTCATTTGATAGCCAATAATGTGGACAATAAAGCAGTGATAACATTGTTTCCATTTCCATTTTATAATAGAGGAAAAAATAATTTATAAAACAAAAACAAGATTTTTTTTTTTAATTTTTGAATAAACTTCTAAACTATCTTACTTATAGCTAAGATACAAGACTTATTTTGAAGCACACAGTATTTACTAACGTTCAAAAACAAAAAACATGTAGCTTGACAGTTTGGATTCTATGAAAAAGCTAATAATTCAAATTTTTTATTTAAAAAAATCTTTTTTTTGGTTTCAGAACTCAGAAGTTTAAAAATATCCGAGCTCTAGGAGATGAAAAAAGGCTATGTACCATTTTTACCCAGTCTCCTTTACATTTTGAATCCCATTCCCATTTCATAACAGTAAGTAAGGTGGGGGTGTACTTACCTAGTGTTTCACTTCGGAGAGTCATAGAACTGTTGCAGCCAAACTAGAATTCTGAAGACGATCATGAACCGCGTTAGGAAGAATGCCGTACGTACATATTTTATTTCGTCGCATAATACATCATAGCTACCTACCTAATATTAGCTACCTACCTAAGCGTAATGGATGTTTTACCTGTAGCAAAACATTTTCACTCCAGTTTCAACTTGTCCGGTCACTGTTAATCTATAAATAAATAATAATGTAAGATTAGTAATAAAACAAATAAATGGGTAGGTCTAAGGAGTATTTACTTACATTGTCGTTCATTTGTTCCTACCTAGTTTAGTACCTACCCGATCTCCTAAAATAAATACACAAATATGTAAAAGTAAAATCTACATAAGATTGCTAATAGGTAGTTACAATAGCATAAATTTTCTAAAATAACGAGCTTTCAGAGCTCTGGCTTTCTTCAGCTTACTCATCTTCGGAATTTTCAATATTTTACAAACTGTCTTACACCAAATAAAGCGTCCATGCGCGGATAACTTTGAATAATAAATAAAGCGTCTATGTGCATCAATATAGCATTATAGTAAAAAAGCAAAAGTACGCCTCGCGCTCACGTAGAGCGCGAGGCAGACGAACACAACCTCCCCGTACGACAGTCAGGGTTTCACTGCCGCCCGTCGCCCGCGCAGACTACCTTCAAAGGTTACCGCCCACTAATCATACGCAAAAATTTAAAATAATGATTTTCTATGTGAAAAACCGTCGTATCACAAAATCATACGTTCAGTTTGAAGATAAAGTCTTTGCCGACATGATGGTGAAAAAAAAAGTATAAAATTCTAAGTAGTTTAGAAGTAGATACACTTTTTCAGTCAGAAACAGCTCCACTTTGTGATTTTTTTTCACCAGGTAAACGAGCACGTAGAACATTTTTGTACGTTCACTTTACAGATAAAAGGTCAATGTATAACATATATTTTTTTCAGCCCATAAAATTGACTACTCTAGGAGGAAAAGCCTCCAAAGAGGAGCAATCAGCTACTGTATGCGCCTTAACTGACATTATGAAAACGCCTTAGTAAGCTAACTAAAATAGATTCATTTATTCATTTCAATGGAGATCCGTTTGATATCACAATGGCGAGCATGCGCACTCGATGGCCGCCATTTTGATAGGGGACGCCGCCATCTTGTTGAAACGAGATTCCGGGAACAACTGAGGTAAGCACGCGCCTCACCTGTGCGGCGGCGGGGATCGCATTCATTTGTCATCTTGTGAGGGGTACCTCAACCTTAGTCCATCACACACAGCCTATTCATAGGGATAGGTAGGCTTCTCTAAGAGTGACTTTTGGTTAATTTAACAACTTTTTTTGAAACCTGAAGAAAGAATGAGGTATCTATTCTTTGTAATAGGTACCTATTAAATAAATATACTAGAGAATTGTTTTTAAAGATCACTGTACTTTGTCATCTGACAAAATGAAGAATGTTTGGTACTTGTGATTAGTACATAACTATAATTATACTTAATTGCTTGTGACATCTTGTACCTATTACGAGATTTAAGATCATGCGCAATAGGTATTTTCTTTATCGAAAGAAGATAATCATTTGCCGCCATTTTGAATGACGGAATCGCCATTTTGTTGACTCACTGCAGTGAACAAATAACAAGAATAACAATTTAAAACAGTCCTAATAATAATAAAAAATAACTGGAAAAGGTACTCACATGATGATTATATTCTTTTTAGGGAAGTCCATGTTGGTCAAACATTTCAGTGTTATAGGTAGGAAATTATCTTTATTACTTGGCTGTATTACAATTTCAATGGCGACCGTGGGCCATTCCTCAAGTTGTATTTGCCCACTAAAAACTATGGTAATCGCGAGCACTACGCACAGAATTGCGTAGGCGATCCTCATAGTGCATTCGCGGATGCGGCTGCAGTTTAAGAGGTGCTCGGAACTACTGTGGTTAGGGTGGGGTGGCGACGCGACGCACGGCCCGGCCGGGCAGCGCAGGCGGGGCGAGCGGTGCGCGGGGCACCCCACCTGCATGTATCCCTCCTTTTCGCGACCCGGGAACTATCGATCAACATATCCTATTGGCAGCACATATGAGATTGGTGAAGCAGATGTCTTCCGAAGGGCGTTTATTATCACGGTATGACAGTGGACCGAAAGCCCTGCCCGCCTATCCTGGCTTTATCACATATTTATAAGGCACCACTGCACGACTAAGGGTTTTTAGGGGGTTATATTATATGGGATGGTTTGCATTTTATCTCTTTATTTCTTGCATACTATGCGTTACCTGCTTATTATGTTAGATACTTACATACTTGAACGTACTTATGTAAATAGGCAATTTAATTACAAATAACATATTTTATCAGGAGACATCATTGAAGCTGAAATCGGCAATCAGCATCTCAGAGCCGCGTACCGCAACTGGTATCTCATTCATTCTCATAGAAGTACAGAAGACGCGACGTTGCCCCTTGCGTTGTACAAAACTTCAACGAAATTCAACAAGTGTAGAGCAACAGCTTTTGCTGTCTCTTTTTCTTTATGTTCGGAGTTTAACTCAAGGATAGGATTCGTCGTTTCTACTGTGACCTGACGTACTGTGTACTTCAACCTAAAGCTAACCTTAAGCTTTTTTTATATTTTTATATCATTTCGTAATATTTTTAGTTTAATTTGCCTTTAATGGTAAATGTGTTTGCGATAAAGAATATATTATTATTTACCTACACCTACAAAGATCCTATGATTGCTTGCAACAGTTAGTCAACATGATTCTTCAAAAAGACGACCTCTGTGGCGCGGTGGGCGAAGGTAAGCCCCCTGCGACGCAGATATGTAGGGGAGAGGCGTACAAAATGACATACCCTCTGCTAAATCAGTCATAAATCGTGTTTTATTAATTGCTTTTAACATTATAATCAGCCTTTTTAAACCTTAATTCAGTACTAACACGAAATTAAAGAGATCAATCAACTTAATACTAAAACAAAAATCTTAAAGAACATTTTAAAAAACATTGACAAAATCCGTTTTGTCCACCCTGTGTGGGTAAGATGACATACACCATGTGGACAAAATGGTATACCAAAATAATATTTTTTCTTTATCTGCAGAGTTCGCAAATAAAGGACTATGTCTTTTTTGGAACGTCTGCACATGATGCGTGAGCCCATTTCTTGCAGATCATGCACTTTAACCAAACTTCCAGAACTTCCTTGCGAGTGAAACCGAACAGTCTGGTTTCCAAAAGCTCTATGTATATATTATGTTCAACTAACTCTCGTTCCATTTCATAAGTGAAGACACTTTTTTAACTTCCCATAACCTTTGTGGTTGGGGCTAAGTTTTGATTCTCTCCTAATGCGTGTCTTCTTAAGGTTGCTTGTGGATAGAAGCCATCAGCCAACCTATTTCATTTTTATTTACAGCTTCAATAGCCTTTTCCATGGAGGTTTTATCCCAACCCTGTCGGTCCGTC
The DNA here is from genome assembly GCA_963931895.1 of Eupithecia pulchellata. NCBI lineage: Eukaryota > Metazoa > Arthropoda > Insecta > Lepidoptera > Geometridae > Eupithecia > Eupithecia pulchellata. The sequence goes on along the minus strand of CAWVOY010000001.1, from coordinate 9,211 downwards.
TTTCTTGTATAATTTCGAGGCATTTTTAAAAATTTTTTGATGTACGGATGTTTGAAATTATGATCTGAAAAAAGAAAAAAATAGGTGGGTCAAACGACATAGTATACCATTTTACCCGGACAAGAGGTATGTCATTATGTACACTTTCAATATTTATAACATCAGAAACAAAAATCAATAATGCACTTATTTTTATAAGCTTCCAACACATCACCGTGCTTTTTTAGTTCAATGACAACAAACAGACACCATCAAAGACAAATAAAAGTAAAAAATAACTTACTTTTACCGCGAAACAAAATCCATCGGAACAAAACTCCTGGTGGTGTAAAATTTGCAAACCGCCGTCCGCGTCGAACGGCCGAGCGGGCGTGACCAGCTTTGCGACAGGTTGCTGCCTGTTACTAGACGGCCTCTTGTGTGTCGACACGGGAACTAAATAGTCTGTGGTTTCGGAGAAAAGGCAACTATGTCGTTTTGTCCACCTATGTCATTTTGTACGCCTTTCCCCTATATGTTAAGGGTGTTCTGGTATAATCAAAAATATCTATGTTATTGTAAAAGGTTTTCCAATAAGAGGTCTTATTTTGATATTCAAAGAAAATGCAATTTTTTAATATAAATGATCGGATGTTTATTTCATTATAAAGAGGTATGTATGCCGTTAACAGTGGTAAATAACATTAGGCAAATGGCCACCACGACCACGTTTACAGGACAATATCCTTTTCATGAAATTTTCCATAACCAAATCGCAAAGTGGCTGCCCTATTACTTCGATAGCCTCACGAACTCCATCTTTGAGGTCCTGAATCGACGCTGGGCTGCTGGCGTAGACCATCTCTTTCAAGTGACCCCAAAGGAAGAAATCGTAAGGTGTTACATCACAAGATCTCGGTGGCCAATGATCACCTCGCCGAGAGATAACACGGTCCTGAAACTTTCCCGTAAAAGATCAATGGTTTCGTTGCTTGTGTGGCACGTAGCGCCGTCTTGTTGAAAGTAAACGTTGTCCAAATCAATACCATCCAATTTCGGGCATAAAAAATCATTAATCATCACTCGATAGCGCAATCCATTTACTGTAACTGTTGCTATTTTCGAAAAAGTAAGGTCCAATGACTCTGCCGGACCATAAACCTCACAAAACAGTCACACGTTGAGGATAGAGAGGCTTTTCAACAATAACTCAGTTACCGAGGTCCGACAAGGTGCTTAAGACGACCCAAATATTTTCGAGTTTTAAATATTTTTGAGAAAAATAATTACCCTTTAGCTTTATCATACCGATTGAAAGGCTTCATCATAAGGATTATTTTTTGCATAATAATTAATAACATAGTAATGAAATAAAAGGAAGACCATGAATTTGCCGCATTGCGATTACGGCTTGCAAATAAGTATTCGAAAAATTTGATATTCGAATATTCTACTTTTTTTTTTAAACTATGTTTTTCAATCATATTTTCTAGTATGCGTATGCATACAAGTAGTGGTAGGTAGCGCTTATCAACCTAAACTTCGAGGAACAGAGACAAGAATGGGAGACTTACTTAATACATTACTTTTTTCTTGCGATTATGCCCCAAGATTTAGGACAGCAAAATAATGTTAAGAATAATGTTCTAAATAAGAAGTTAATCCAAATCTATACAGTTGCGACGAATTTAAAAAAAAAAACAGTCATCGTCATTATAAAATGAAAATAGGTTTAATTTTTTTGTTTTTAAATAAAGGAGCGTTGAGATATGTGTGTGAAAGCTTTAAAAACGTTGTCTTGCAAGACCGAGAAAGCCGATAGTTTATATAAAATGCGTACGGCCTCTAAGTACATGCTTACGCCATACGATCAGCTGATTTTGTTATCGAAATTGAAAAAAACACAGGCGGTTTCATGCCTTTGCGGTAGAGATGAGTCCGGTATTAAATAACTAACTCAGTAACTGTTAGCATGATCCTAAAATATCGAACGTTATTGGAAAGTCCGCCTACCGCTACGGAATAACTGTGCAAAGCGATCATCAATTCATCACGCATAACCGACCGTGAGCCATAACCTAACCTAACCTAACCTAACTATCATCTACGCATACTAGAGTACCGCTCACCCGTAAAGTTATGTAGCTGCAACAAGTATTTCTAACCAAATCCGTTAGAAATAGTAATTGGTATTTCCAACCAAACAAGTTAGGAATACCTAACATGGTATTTCTAACCAAATCCGTTAGAAATAGCAATTGGTATTTCCAACCAAACAAGTTAGGAATACCTAACATGGTATTTCTAACCAAATCAGTTAGAAATAACCAAATACTTGTTGGCATCCCTGTTTAACACTAGGATTTTATTGCGAGTAAACGAGATAGGTAGCTAATTTAAATACCCAATACTTGTGGGCATCCCTGTCTAACACCAGAATTCTGATCCGAGTAAAAGAGATAGTTAGGTTATTTTCCATACTGCGTTCAACAGACAACAGTACACACAACACAACCATTTTAGTACGAGATTTTTTTACTGGTGGCGCGGACATAGTTTCCTTCCTATCCTACCACCTTTTAATTTAAATTGGCAGTGAATACCTTCCTACCGCCGCCGCCTCTATTTTTTCTTATTATTTTTATTACGTCATACAATATTATCAAAAATTCTCTTTTAGCAATTTGAATTGCTCTTGTAATTCTGGAATTTCTTTTTCGCACACCATGTGCTGCCATCCATGTCAACAACTAAAACAACAATATGTAAAGAATATGAATATAATGGGAAATAAAACAGGGAAAGTACTTACCTATCTACTATCACATTATTATTTACCAGAGTGATAAACTTGTTAAACATTCGCAATGCGAACGTAGGGGAAAATTAAAAAAAGTACTCGATAAAATACCCTGTTATAATCTTTAGAATGATAAAATTGATAATTATTTCTGTCAGCGCCATCTAGTGCTTAATCAGACCACTAATAAAGACCACTTGTTTAGTAAATTACACATACAAATTATAAGCACTGTCTATCGATATTTCTTATACAACTTCGTTCACGAGCATATCGATAGGTAGCGCTTTAAATATTATGAATTGCTATTGTTCGGAATCTGAATGATTTATAAGTATAGTAAAGAATAATATATTATATTTATAGCATTAGGTACCTAGCTACATCAGTTATCTATTTAGGTACCTAATAATAACAGAAGATCTGGGGTGAAAAGATGCTGTATGGATTGACTAGCCTTAGATACAGACAGAAGCATAAGTGATGGATGACCTCTGTGGCGCGAGATAGGTACCCTATACTTTTGGGTATTCCTATCTTTGGCAATTTTCCATCGCAACACTGCGTTCAAACACTTTAGTACGAAAGTTTTTTACAGGTGGCGTGAAATTTGCCTCGGGCCTTGTATAAATGGACCTAAGTTTGACTTTCGGTAAAACGGTAGATCGCGTTCATTGTATTTAGTTGACCTAACCGCCATCCAAAACAAAACAAGACAAAAAAAAATTATGTATAGAATGAAAACTCATATTATTCATAGAATGAAAGATAATTTATCTAAAATTTTTATTGAAATTCCGGGGGGGGGGGGGGGGGTAACGTTATTGGGTATCAGTTGGGTCTAGCGTTATTGAAACAAAATACCCAACTAATAACCGCTGGCCAAAATACTCAATAACTCCCATCCATACTTTGCGGTTTGGGGAGGCTGGTCCACATACCATACTCCGCCACCACCCAGGTTACTCTTACTCTTGTGAGCACCGCGGTCTGTTGAATGCGCATCCACCTGTACTGTTTTTGATCCTTGCACGTGTTTTGGTTTACTGGATCTTCTTAATGCTTAGCTACCTTGATTTGAATTCAATTTCCTGCAATAATATTGTTCATTATTGTTCCTGTCTGCCTACATAAAAAAAAGGTTGAGGCAAGTTGAGGCAAGATGTTTGTCAAAAATGTTAACTAAAATTATGCGTTCACGTAGACTGAGTGAGATAGCTCTGTTTAATACACGTTTTGTACAGCGGCATTGGACAACGAGATAAGCGTAATTGATTCCTTAAAACGCGGCAACTAAGCAAAGTACCTAAATTTTATATTTAAAACTAAATAATATAATTTATTTTAGTTCCAGACGCTATTTTATTTATACCTGTACTTCTGTCAGTATGTAACTAATTTCCGAATTAAAAATCTGTCCATCACTGAACAAAGGTCTGAGACAGTGTTCACGTCACTATAATATATCTGTTAAAAATAATTAAATCATACCTTTATTTGTTTGTTTTTCCTTTATTTTTTAGTTTTATACAAACATAGCATAAAAAATTATTGAAAAATATTTTTTTAGATTATTTTGTGTTTGTTATGTTATGTCTAGTCGCAAACTTAAGATAAACATAGCTGATTCCGAATATTATCTAATGTACCTAAGTTATGTGCCGAATCTGAGGTTAGAAACGAGAAAAAAATATTGTTGTAAGGAAGTCTCCGATTCTCACCTCTGTTCTTCGAAGTTCAGGTAAATAAACACTATCTATGCCTGGGCATTTGCGTATATAAATTTAAAATAAAATACATAATATGTAATACTAGCACTTAAGTTTAAAAATGTACTTTGTAAGCCATTTTTCTGCAAATAAACTTTAGTTTATTTGCCTACTTTACTTTAAAATAAGCTAAAAGTAATGTCGCCGTTTTTTAAAAGTATTATTTTTACAGATTTCTCTATATTTTTTGTGTAAAATAAAGACCCGTATCTACAAACTCCTAGAACATTTTAAAAGGATCGCTCTGCAGGAATGGTAATTTTTTCGACATTTTCTAAATATTTTTAAAAGTACAAAATCTACCAGAATTTTGATAACTATTTAGGAATCTACAAACATATACCTTTCATTGGATACCACTTTTGACTCTCTAAGTCTCATTTAAAATTTCGATTAGAAAAACCAGTACCTACTGAAAAACTGATTTTTCATTTACTTTCGTTTATATTTCTATAAATCTATATAGGCGCTTCAAATTTCAAGTCAATAGCTGCAGTAGTTTCTGAGATATTAAGGACTCAAAACACAAAACGGAAAAAAGCGGTTGCATAAGAGTTTTGAAACAGATGTCAAAACCCTAAAAATTACCCACAGTTTTTAAAAATCCTCTTCCTTATAATTATTTACATATGAAAGTTTAATTATTTTAAAAAATCACCTCAGGTACTGCATTAGCCACTCACTTACAGTCTCGTTCTTATCGTCTTTATTAGAGTAGATTTATGTAATTTTAAATTTACGCCAGTGCTCAACTGCAGTGAATTTGATTATCCCACGAGAACACTGTACTTTCCCGGGATCAAATAAATCATAAATTTGCTAATCCGTAAAATTTCATCAAAATCTGTTCTTCGAGTGTTAAGAAGTAACAAACATACGCACATTCAAACTCTCCGTTCCCTGTCAAATTTTAGTGTGATTAAATTATTCTTTGTGCCTATTTTTCTGCCTCTGGCCGCAGAATAACTATATCTAACGTACAGCAGGCGCACTCCGTGGAATCCTTTGGTTAAAAAGCTACTCTGGAACTTACAATACAAGGCAGTTCAGATCGCACTGCGCTGTTAGTTAACCCGCCTAAAAATTTGCTTACCTTTAATATTAACAATTTATTTATCAGTGGGGCTTGATATAAACAGATTCGTCAAGTGCGAGTGTTAATCGCGCGCCGAGGGTTTTGAACTTTTGTCGTATATTGACGACCTCTTGGCGCGGTGGGCCAAGGTCCGCTTACGATGCCAGGAGGTTGCAGTTTGTTTCCGCCTCGGTACTAATATTTGTACTTATAGGTATGTATTTATTTAAATTAGTTTGATGGCGCCTAGATAGATGTCACAGGAACTTGTTATGACTACTAGGTATTCAGATGAGTGAGATCATTGGTTTCGTTCTAAAACAAGACTGGGATTAAAATTAAAATGTCTCTAGGAGAACTTGATCCAGGGAACGATTTTATTTTCCCAAATTAATTAATAAAACAGATGTCTAGACGTCTACCGTCATCATCATCAGCCTATGTTAGTCCACTGCTGGACATAGGCCTCCCCTAATGAGCGCCATAGCGCCATGTCTTCGTTGTTGCATCCAGCATCTGCCAGCATTCTTTCGCAGATCGTCATCCCACCTGGCCGGAGGGCGTCCTACACTACGTTTACTAAGTCGCGGTCTCCACTCAAGAACACGTTTACCCCAGCGGTTATCAGTTCTTCGCGATATATGGCCGGCCCACTGCCACTTCAGTTTACTAATTCTCTGAGCTATGTCGATGACTTAGTTCTCTGTCGGATGTATTCATTACTAATCCTATCCTTCAGAGAAACTCCGAGCATAGCTCTTTCCATAGCTCGCTGAGCGACTTTGAACTGGTGGACCAACCCTATCGTGAGTGTCCACGTCTCAGCTCCGTAGGTCATGACTGGTAGGACGCACTGATTAAAAACTTTCGTTTTTAAACATTGCGGTATGGATGACGAGAAGACTCGACGTATTTTTCCGAACGCTGCCCAGCCCAGCTGGATCCTCCTCTTGGCTTCCTTCTCGAAATTGTTTTTACCCAACTGCAAAATCTGCCCAAGGTAAGTGTACTCAGTAACAATTTCGAGAAGGTGGCCATGTACGATCACCGGTCTTGGATCAATGTGTCCATTGATCATGATTTTGGTTTTATCCAAATTCATGCCAAGACCGATACATCGGGAGGCTGAAGCTAGACTGTCCAGCATCCGGTTCAGCTCCTCTAGCGACTGCGCCATTAAGACTATGTCATCAGCGAATCGCAGGTGTGAGATGTAGTCGCCGTTTATGTTGATGCCCTTGTCTTTCCAGTCCAGCGTCTTAAACATATCTTCCAACGCGCTCGTGAACAGTTTCGGGGATATGACATCCCCCTGCCTCACTCCTCTGCGCAATTGGGTCTGCTGGTCCTGTACTCGGACACTCATAGTGGCGGCTTTGTAAAGACATCTCAGCACCTCGATATAACGATAGTCTACTTGGCATCGCTGTAAGGATTGTAGAACAGCCCAGGTTTCAACGGAGTCAAAGGCCTTCTCATAGTCCACGAAAGCCAGACACAGGGGCTGATTATACTCTTCGGACTTCTGTATAATCTGCCTCACTGTGTGAATGTGGTCTATGGTACCATATCCTCCGCGAAACCCAGCCTGCTCCGGTGGCTGAAACTCGTCTCCTAGCGAGACGGTTCGATATAACTCGTAAGAATAGCTTATAGACGTGACTTAGAAGCGAGATGGGTCTATAAATTATAAGGAGGGTTTTATCTCCCTTCTTAAAAAAGAGCACCACCAAACTCCCACTCCACGCCTTTGGAGGTCTCCCACTCTCAGGCTCTGTAACTCCTGTATAACAAGGTATCCTCCAGCTTTCAAAAGCTCTGATGTTATTCCGTCCTCACCGGGGGCTTTTTCATTTTTAAGCTGCCTCAGAGCTAACACGATCTCGTCTTGACTGATGTCTGGCAGTTCATCGGTATAGTGGCGTATCAAGGCGGCTCTAGAATCGTGGTCGTCTCGTTGGGAACGGGGAGCATGTGCAGCGTATAAACGGCCATAAAAGTCCTCTATCTCGGCCGATATCTCAGGCTTCGACAATACGGTCCTTCCGTCGTGCGTTGAAGAAAGCTTCGTCAGGTGGCTCCTTCCAAGCTGCTGAGTGAATACTTTGGACTCTCGGTTTCGCTCTATCGCCTCTTCAATGTGGCGTGTATTCGAGCTCCGAAGGTAGACGTCTACCGCCTAGAAATAAATTTAATTATCCGTAGCTAGCTTTGCTCATTTTTAAGGTTTCGAGAACTGTTTTGAAACCCTATAGTCTCGCCACGGTCTCGCTTTGTCTGTCGTTCTTTCAATCTTTTGTATGTATGTACTTGTGTTACTTCAAGACCAGCCGCATTTACCATAAGTTTTCTCCTAAAAATTTGAGCATTGATAAGAAATATACCATTCTATTTAACTGTTTTGAGGAATGCAATTTTAGTTCATCCATGTTTGTAACAGAATTTTTTGTGTGAATCTTTAAATTGACAGAATAATTTCCGTTCCTTAGATTCATCTCTATTGCCCATGGCGCATGGCGGAGGGGTCACAAATGGGTTGGTATCTCCATAGTTTGGTTCCAGAACTATCAAACAACGTCTTTTCGTTACAGTAGGCCCGAAGCGACCTGTCCCGGCTTCGCACGGGTGCAATGCTTTTTATACATATAAGTTTCTCTAGAATCACAACAATGTCTATAAAAAACAAGTACGACAAGTGCGAGTTTAACTCGCGCGTCGAGGGTTTTGAACTTTTGTCGTATAGGTAGGTATTTGACGGTATATTGACGACGTCTTGGCGCGGTTGGCCAAGGTCCGCTTACGACGCAGGAGGTGGCGGTTTGATTCCCGCCTCGGGACTAATATTTGTGTGATCTGCAGATTATTTGTTCGGGTGTTCAGGACCTTTTCTACGTACACAAAAATATATCTTTCTATGTGATACCTATACTGACTGTACTAACTACATAATAACAGTTATCTAGTACCCATAACACAAGATCTGGTTAGCTTGTGGCTAAATAATGTTGTGTGGATTTTCCGGGATACACTACTCTATCAAATTTTTTGGAGCGCGTTGGAATTCATTAATTCAATAATCTTAGGACTTAAAAATTCTTGGGGCGCAGTGGAATACATTGAGTACCTATGATCTTTGAAATTTTGAGAACAAGCGCTGTGGCTACCCATTACAGTTACTACAGACACAAGTGGGTAGGTAACTACACTCGAGAGCAATGAATCCGGGTCACTCAAAGAATCCAAAAAATCTCGGAAAGTAAGAATGCTAGGTTAATGCCAATAAATTGTATTTAATAGACAATTTAATACTCCTTAAATGAAAGTTAAAAAATATGAGTCACCATACTTTTATTTACACAAAATTACATAAAGAAAAAAACTGCTGATCTCTCCTTAAAACAAAAATAGGAAACATGAAATTTTTGAACTTTATGACGATTTTCTTGAATTTCAATACTTCGCATTACCTCCTCGTGCTTCCATTACTGCGTTTACGCGGTTTGGCATGCTGTACACCAAGTTCCTTATACGATTTTGGGGAATATTCTCCCATTCCTCTGTGAGAGCAATTTTGAGCTCAGGAAGCGT
>OZ007520.1:18479220-18517177 GCA_963931895.1 Eupithecia pulchellata | reverse complement strand
CACGCACGCCTATGCCTACTCTGTTTTAATCAAACGACCTTCGTTTGACCATAATCTCTGCTGATGGAAGTCTTCAAGAGTACAATCAGCATCTTTTTACACAAGCGTGCTTTCAATTAGATCTCATTATAGCTTCCCATCAGCCGCGATAGTGTAAACGCAAGCTTATTTTGTGTTAAAAAAATAACTCGTTTTGTTGTAACGGGTCCTGCGTAAGCATTTACAAACGCGACGGCCATTTGAAGAACATCCTCATTGGCTAATTGTTAGGTCAATTTGCATTTTTTAAAATAAATATGAATTTTTGTTTTTGATAGCGCTCTACTAATAAATAATAATAGGAGGGGAGGTCGAAAAGTCCGGGGAATGGAGGATTTATAGTTAAATTAACACATTAAAACTATTTTTCCTTATCGATATAACCTTTGAGCATTTTTATCAGATCTAGAAATTATTTAAAGCGATTTCATTAAAGTTGTAATAAAAAAAATTGTCCATTTGATTGTTTGTTACCTACTTGCCGCCGTCTTGCACTGACTTTGGACATGCCAAGATGACGATCATCTTGGCATGTCAAAAGGATCCTCAAATGAATTTGCAAGATACACATCTCAGGGCCCGGTCCCGATGTGACTTTTGAATCTCTCCTCCTACATCCTACATACTTATTGACCACACTAATCAACTTATCATGGATTCCTCGGACGCTAATCAAAGTAATAAATGGACAAATTGTCAAATCAATGGACAATTTCACAAATAAATTTTTGTCAGTGAATTATTCGATTTAGAGGAAAAATAATCTTCTCCAATTCGGTAATCGAGGCTAACTCGGTCGATGTGCATTTTTGACTCATAAAAAAATATGAGTTTTAGTTTTAGAAAGCGCTTTACTAATAAAACGCTTATATGCGAATCTTACTGAAGCAAGATCTGATGATGTTCAACCGATTTTAATAGAGCATGCTTAAATGTGATGCCTATTCGTAGTGCGTTATGTTCAGATCGTGCGAAACGTTTCGTCACGTCGTCGTCTGTCGCTGACAAAGGGCGCTGCTTTAACGTTAAGTACGTACATTAGTTTGTACGTACTTAGCGTTAGAAATTGAGTGAGCTCACGCCACGCAACGCACGCGGTCTATTCAAAGATCTGAACGCTTCAATTTGTTTCAATTACGCCACGCCATCCGTTTCTTACATTCGTCGCGTACGTTGCGCTGGGCTGCGTTGCGTGGCATCAGTCTGTTTCTATCTTAATCTCCATTAGTAAGCTAGAAACAGACGGAGTCCTATGCTAGAGATCAATGAGTTTCGATATTCAAGAATGGTAAACCTTTTAAAAGTTACTCTACATATATTGTTAACTGTGTTGAAGTATTTACTGCGTTATTTACCTAAACAATTGTTTAGAGAGAGGCAAATAAATCCCGCTGTTTTCTTTTGTCTTTTCTTAGCACAATGGGTTATGAAAATATTTTCAAAAATATCTGTGCATACCTACCATATTAGACAAAACCACATGTACCTACCTAGCTCTCGCTAGACAAGTACATTCAACTACGAACTTAACATAATATTATTTACTACTACCTATTATCGTCTATTTTACCGTCGCTTTTATTTTCTCATTGACAGGTCGACTGATGATCAATGATTCATCATGACCTTTACCGATTCCATTTTCATGGCAGTCGATTATGTTGACATCTTATTATGAGTAAAACCTTTATTAACAACTAAGTATACAATTGAATAGTTGAACAAGAACTAGTATTTACTCAACTCTCTAAAAACTACAGTAGCTCGACTGATCCATATCAACAGCAGTCGGAAGAGTGCCCAAGACGTTGGCTGCGTTGGCTCGCTGACCAGCTTTCGGGTCGGTCAAGAAATAGTAATAAGTTTTTAATAATTTTGTTATTTTTGCTTTACATTTTGAATATTTGAGGCATAGTGAGTGGCGTCTAAATAACTTTATTTTTAGAATACGTATGTTCATGTTCCATAGAATATTGTTGCTGCTCGCGACATTACACGTGTTCGTGCGCGTAAAGAAAGAGTTACTACAGAGTAATAAAAGAATATAATTATAATTCTTTACTAAGAGTTACTACCAGCCATCAGCAAAATGTTCGAAGTCGGACTCAATAAAAGATTGCTATCTCTTATCGGTGCGCGAGACACTATGTCGGACAGAGGTACATACGCGTATAGAGCCGGGCGCGGCACCACGGACCTGGTGAGGGAGGTGGTATGGCGCGTGCTGTGCGCGCGCGAAAATGGTCATTGCGTGGCGCTGCTGTGCTGCGACCTGTCGCGCGCATTCCATACCGCGGACCACCACCTCATCTCCGACAAGCTCAATTACTACGGAATAAGAGGCCCGACTCCGTCAGTGCTGAGCTCCTTCATGTCGCAGCAGACCGCACGCAGACGTGGTCGGTGCTCATGGCATGGATTGAAGTCAGCAGAGTTGATGATCACCATAGGAGTACCGCAGGGCTCGTGCCTTTCTAACACGTTGTTTAGCCTTTTGTTGAACGACCTCCCTAAAGCCGTCAACGGGGCGTAGGTCTTTAAGTACGCCGATGACGTAGCCGTTGTTGTGGCCGCCCCGAACACGCGCGAACTAGAGGTAAGGCTGAACAACGTAGTGCAGAGCCTCGTACGATGGCTATCGAATGGCCTAGCCCTGAACAGGGACAAAACCTGCTACATGACTTTTCGTCTAAACGGCACACCCAGGCCACCGCTCACAGTGACTGCTGGAAACACCATCCTACAGATGGTAGAATCCATAAAACTATTGGGTTTCCAAGTCGACAGTGGTCTCACATGGGAGTCTCATAGAGGAGCTCTGCTCCAGATTAGGCCGCACATGCTTCGCACTGCACCGCCTCGCCACAGTAGGAGTGACATACGACGTGCCGTGCCGCGAATATTTTAAGGAACTAGGCATAATGACGCTCGCCTGCGAACTTATCCACCAGGTGGCGATGTTCACCCATAAAAACATGGATATTTTCAAACGTAATGTCTCTTAGAAATAAGGTGACACTTTACAAAGCGGTCGTACGTCCTATCATGACCTACTCCTCAGTGGTATTTGGCCATTCGGTCAATGTCCGCCACCTTCAGGTTGTCCAAAATAGATTTCTCCGCAAAGCCACGGGCTGCCCGTGGTACATGGTACATGGAGATCTCAAACTCGAGTCCATTGCCCACTTCATAAAGAATGCTTCCCAGCGTCATTATGAAGCGGCAGCTGATCATTACAATCCCCTGATTTCCACCATTCCCGATTATCCCGTGGATAATCCGCCCACGAGTTCTCACCTCCGTAGACCGAGACACGTTCTCGGTGACCTCGTTGACCCAATCATCGCCGCTAACCCGGAGGTGACGTCAACCAGTACCGATTCGCTTCCGCACACTACACACACGACCAAAAACCGAATTCCCCGCTTCCGCCCATAGGTGCACTCGTGCACCTAGGCGAAACCTCCTTACCCTCTTGTAGCATCTGGCAACAGCCCAAGCCGAGGTTCGCACCTTAGTGGTGGCCCTTGCGCGTGTTGCCCCAACCTAACTTTACGGGTGTGGCGCCCTCTGCGCCCGCCAAAAGTCCGGTAACGCTGTCATGGCCATCTGCGGTCAACAGCATTATAGTCCATTTCGAAAAAAAAACGTAGAGGCGTGAACACCAGCCGCGCTCTCCGCAGCAATAAGCTAGCCCATCTCTTAGTCGCACCATCACATAAATTGTGCAAATCGGAGAGGTCCGTGTACGTCATGGGTCCCGCTGTATATAACAGGCTACCGGACAGTCCGAGTGGATGCAACCTCCACAACAGCCTTTAAATCGAGATTACGCAAATGGCTCCTGGAAAACTCGTTTTACTCGATTAACGAGTTTTTTGAACTGCCCATTTTTTTATAATGCTCTACTTGTTTTTTTCTTTTTTCTTTAAAATGTTTAATGAAGAAATAATTATTTACTTATAATTTTTTATATCCATATGATAAATGATTTATAAGTAACGTTATTTATAAAAAATAACAAGGTAGTTAAAAATTGTAGGTACCTCCATTGTGTTATCAATAAGTGTTTTTGTATTTAATTTTGTTGCAGTAATAAACTGTTAGGTACAGTAAATTACATAATATAGCGCGTTTGGTGTCTTCCCCATCATATTAGCCGTCATACTCCCACATGTGGTCCAGACACGTATCCATCGCATCCATGCGCTGCGTGGCTAGCACGGGGTTTTCATCTCTACTCTATCCAAGAATAGAGAAGGCAATAAGTCTTCGTATTCTTTCTATAGCCCGAACATACCGTTTCCCGAAACAAACCCTAGAAAACAATTTCTTCGTAGCTCTTTCTATAGCAACGCGAACGAAACCACAGATAAAATAATAAATGTTGTAAAAAGCTCGTTCTTTACGTTTACTTACTTAATATCAACACGAAACACGAGACAGTTTATGCGTACAACGAAACATTTTCCTTTTGACATTGATTCGACAATTTACGTCAAATCGTTGCTTATGTCAATGTCATTACCAATAATGTCACTAGAAAAAAATTAGTGATTCAAGTTTCAAGTAGGTACCTATAATATATTTAGCATAATGTGCTCGATCTTCGCCCCAAAGTTTCGACATTTCAGATTTCACATAATACATCCTTACAATTACGTACAACACTTACAATTACGTACCTACCTACCCTCTCAATTACAGTCTCCGAAGCAATCGCGAGCAAATGAAATACCTAGAGGACTTTATGACCACCCACAACACGTTTTTTATCACGAGAGAAACGCTTGTCTAGTTCTCGGGAGGTGTAGAGAATTTTGGGAGAAATGTTTATATTCTCAAATGTCAAAAATAGAGTAAATTGGTCGCCATGTTCGCAGTGGTAGACTCATCTCTAGGGTAGACTAGAAAACTGTTATATCCGCTCTTTCTCTCGAACGCCATGTTTGGGATCGAGGAAAACTTTCTACTCTCTACACCTAAGTGTAATTTTTATGTCATTTTAAGTCTATTCTACCCTAGAGAAGAAACCCCGTGCTAAGCCCGCACCATGTACAAATAAATTAAATCGTAGTCTCTTTCTGAAATTACAAAATAACAACCTATTTCTAAATTTATAAGAAACCATACAATACACGGTTTCAAGGTGCAGCAAAATACAATATTTTAATAAATTGAATGAAACCAGCCCGGATCTCGTAATGTAACCATGCATCAAACAACGTTTAGGTACTTTGTTATTTTATTATTTATTAACGATAATAAATTAAATGAAAGTCAGCGGAGCGCCGGATAAAAAGTTTAGTACACCTCAAAACTAGCCAGTCTGCCAAAGTTATCGAGTTGTAGGATAACTTTTTGGGGTTGCTTACTCAAAATCTTGGGGAAACTGGAGCCTGTCTCTAAAGCCTAGTTCGGTTCGGACTACTTTAGTAATTTAGTAAAGTAACGTATAATTTAGTGGCTAAACTACTCGCTACTGCACTGAAATCGTTCGCATGAGTGCTGCCCCGTTCAACCCACAAATTTTCTACCCAATAGGTATTTTGCTCCGTTCGACCCAAAACCAAAAATTTTAGTGCCCCTCTCTACCCAAACGTACTTATTCCAAATTTCTATTGTTTAAATTCAGATAAATGACACAGTGAAACAACGAAGTAAACTGGTCACCAGACAAAAAAGTTAGATAGGTACTTATTATAAATATTGTTATTAATAAAATCAGTCTTGTTCACATAATATTCGGTCAAATATTTGTTTACGTTATTAGTCATCGTAATAACACATATCAGGCTATAATGAAAATCATATTATTTTAGATCACAAATTTAAAATGTAAACAGAAAAATAGTGACTAAGAAATTTGGTTTCCTGACTTTTGTTGCGAGCATTGTATAGCTAAGTTTTTTGCTTTTAAACGAGGGTATGTTTTTTGACTAAATTCAGTCCCTTTGAGTAAAGGGTCTGAACGGTTTCTTTGTATAACTGTGTAATTGGGATTTCTGTTGGTTGTTTCGCTTTACTCACGCATTTGTCTATTTCTAATATAACTTGAGTATCTGCTTTATTGACTCGTTCACAAACATGAACAGTTTGTTTGAAAATAATACTTGTTTGTTATACATTTAAATGCACACAACCAAACACCTCGGTGCTTGTACACACCGCCACACTGTATCTCCACCACTGTTTGCTCTTTTTTCTATAAACTTATATCCATTGTACACTAAAACTTTACCGCCACGATTTGACTGTATGAAATACAAATTGTTCTCACTATCCGAACTTAGAGATGTTTCGTTTTCCGCCATATTCATTGATAACGTTAAGGTTAGAAGGTCTAGGAACTACTGACAAAGAGTGGGAGTTAAGATAGAAAGAGCAGAAAGAGAGAACACACCTACATTAAAAAAGAACATTGGGAAACAATAGATAACAAAAACATTGGGAGTCCTTACTTACCGTAATAATGGTATTATGGATAAATTCTGTATTCTGTCCGCCAACTTAGAAAGTTCCTGGAACTCGCTTGTATTCGTTTGAAGAGATCATAAACATAAGAATAATAAACTATGACCTCCATATTGTATGTAGCTACAAAATTTCAAGTTACTTTGTACCGTTATAATTTCATGAAGTTCGACTTTTTATTAATATTATGGTGTCTGTGCTGTTTAGAATACACTGTGACTCCGATTTTTGGACTGGGTAGAACGGGGCATATCTTTTGGGTTGAGCGGGGAAAAATAATATTGGGTAGAAAAATTGTGGGTTGAACGGGGCAGCACTCGTTCGCATTACGGTCCAGTATACAGGGTCCGTCACTCGAACTGTTACTAACTTCACCTTGCTCCCATTTTCAAAATAATAATGACAGCGCGCCCAATTTTGGTGAAACGTCAGTTTGTTTCATTGTTTTATAGTGGGCGAAAAGAGCGGGAACAAATTTTAATTTGATGATAAATTTTCGCAATGGATATTACCTAAACGTAAAAATGTGATCGTTTTGCATTTGGCCGAAAAATCACAAACAGTCATCATTCGGGAGCTCCGACATTTACGTGTGAACAAAATGTTAGTGTATCGAACCATTAAGCGTTATAACCGAACCGGGGGCATTGCTAAACGGCATGGAGGCGGTCATCCGAAAACTGCAACTTCACGGGATATGGTTCGTAAGGTGAAGGCTCGAATTCAAAGAAATCCGCGCCAAAGTGCTGCAAAATTGGCGAAAAGTCTGAAAGTATTCGAATCAATTTTTCGGCGCATACTGAAAAAAGAACTAAAATTGAAGCCCTACAAGATACAAAAAGTACAGCATCTTACTTCAGCGCAGAAAGCAGTCCGACTACAAAGAGCTCGACCACTGAAAGCCTTGCACGAACGTGGCGAACGGGAAAACATTGTTTTTTCTGATGAAAAATTTTTAACTGTCCAACAGTATGTAAACAAACAAAATGATCGTGTTTGGGTGCAGGGCAAGTCCAACGATAATTTAGACGATAGAGTTGCCGTTCGTAAGCAAGCGCCTGCTTCTGTTATGGTCCGGGCTGCAGTGACCGCAAATGGTCGCTCTCCACTCGTGTTTATCGAGAAGGGCGTCAAAATCAACCAGCAAATGTACCAGCAAAAGGTGTTAAATGATGCGCTCATACCATGGGCACGTAAGCAATTCGGCACGAACAGCTGGACATTGCAACAAGACTCAGCACCATCCCACAAAGCTCGCCTGACACAAACTTTTTTACAGAACCACGTTCCTCGGTTCATTTCTTCAGAACAGTGGCCTCCCTACTCTCAAGACTTGAATCCTATGGACTTTTCAGTATGGTCAATTCTGGAGGCTGCCGTGTTAACAAAAAGATATGAAAGTGTGGATACGCTGAAGGCAGCGCGCTCCGTCGGGGATGGGCAAGAGTACCGCAAACCCACCTTCGTGCAGCCTGCAATGCTTTTGCCGGAAGACTTGTTGCCATCATCCGTGCCAAAGGAGGCTATATCGATCAATAACAATAACTTTCTTAAAATTCAATGTTTTTTTAAGCATTTTCATAAAATTTTTAATAAACCGTACTTCAATTAACCAAATAACATCATTTTCAATTGGTAACACTTCGAGTGACGGACCCTGTAGTACACAAGTAAGTGGTGTTTCGCAAAATGAACGGGCTGCAACGCAATAGAGTGAATAATCTGATTAAACTAATCGTAACGGCTATTTTAGAAGAGGTGGATAAGGAAATTTGTGTGATTAAGAAAAAGAAGTTATGGGTACGAAAAAGGATCAATAGAAGAGATACACAAGGAGCTACTAATTGTCTTCTGAAGGAATTAGCATTGGAAGATCCTAAAGAATACTTCGATAGTTTGAGAATGTCCGAAAGTTGTGTGAATTTTCTGTTAACAAAAATACACTCTCAAATTCAGCGTAAAGATACAATTTTGAGAAGTCCAGTGAGCACGGACGCGTGGTGGGAGGCGCTAC
The DNA here is from genome assembly GCA_963931895.1 of Eupithecia pulchellata. Lineage (NCBI taxonomy): Eukaryota > Metazoa > Arthropoda > Insecta > Lepidoptera > Geometridae > Eupithecia > Eupithecia pulchellata. The sequence continues at coordinate 18,508,650 of OZ007520.1, read as the reverse complement.
TCAAAATGGATCGACTCGACTTAATCGTTCACTAAACTACTCGACTAAATTTTTGTGGTTCACACACTTTTAGCCACTAAATTACTCGGTACTCTACGAAATTAATAGCCTAGTCCGAACTAGCCTTAAAGGCTAGTCCGAACTAGCCTTAAAGGCTAGTCCGAACTAGCCTTAAAGGCTAGTTCGGACTAGGCATAGCGCCTCCCACCACGCGTCCGTGCTCACTGGTTCACCGGCGAAACAAGTCCGAACCTGTTGATTAGTCGAGTTCATTAGTGGCTGCAAAAATATATTGTATGTATTTTCGTTAACAGAAAATTCACACAACTTTCGGACAGTCTCAAACTATCGAAGTATTCTTTAGGATCTTCCAATGCTAATTCCTTCAGAAGACAATTAGTAGCTCCTTGTGTATCTCTTCTATTGATCCTTTTTCGTCCCTACCCATAACTTCTTTTTCTTAATCACACAAATTTCCTCATCCACCTCTTCTAAAATAGCCGTTACGATAAGTTTAATCAGATTATTCACTCTATTGCGTTGCAGCCCGTTCATTTTGCGAAACACCACTTAAACGTACCTACTATACTGGACCGTAATGCGAACGATTTCAGTGCAGTAGCGAGTAGTTTAGCCACTAAATTACACGTTACTTTACTAAATTACTAAAGTAGTCCGAACTAGGCTTTACACGTTACTTTACTAAATTACTAAAGTAGTCCGAACTAGGCTTAAGCCTCTGCTGTCTGATCGTCTGGCTGTCCATCCGACTCCGACGAGCGGGCTGTAACTTATGAACTTAGTCAGTCGAAATTTTAAAGAATGTGTATTTCTCTTGCGGTTTCAACAAGTAATAATAAAAATAAAATTAACATTAAATATTTTAAGCCGTATGTCCTCATATAAAAATAGGTAGACGGTTGAAATTTTGGCAGAGTATGGATAAGTATTGCCACTATCCTTACTATATAATATTATAAATGCCAAGTGCAACTCGTACTTGGCCGGTTTCATAGAATATCCCGAAGTCCATTGCATCAGTTTGTTTCACAAAATCTTAAACAATTGCACCGCAGTCCGCAAGTTTTTTCCGCGGCTTTGTAGGTATGCATTTTTCTGGGATAATGAAAACTCTATAAATAATGTTACCTATATACTGCAGGCGTGGGTCTAAGTTCATACTCCGTTGATTAGTTTTAACATGAAGTTTACACATAATAATTCCAAACATCTGTTTTCGATCTTCTGTATGATAGTTTGACACTGTACTCTACTGTACTGTATAAGAGTAGGTGTGTGCCTACAGTGTCAAACTATCTACTAATATTATAAAGAGGAAAGATTTGATTATTTGTTTGCTTAAATTGAATAGGCTCCGAAACTACTGGACCGATTTGAAGAAGTCTTTCACCATTAGAATCTTACAATATCTCGAATAGATGGTCGGGTAGACTTGATTCACCTGAAGTTGATCACCTGGGTGAATAAAGTGCTACGCAGGGTAGACTTAATGCACCTGGGTGATCAAAGTACCCACCCGGTAGACATAATTCACCTGGGTGCATTAAGTGCTACGCACCACGGTAAACTTGGTGCACCTAGGTGAACTAAGCACGGCTTACATAGGCTATACTTACATCATTTTTAAATTTTCAACAATGAAACCTAAAGGGTGTAAAATATTATAATTTTTGTTTAATACATCTGCGAAGCCGGGGCGGATTGCTAGTGTGTTATATTCGTAGGAGGGTGGGTAGATAGGTAATATTAAAACTAAAGTTGAGTATCTAGCTAGGTTAATGCGGAAATAAAAACGCAAGGTTCATCTTGTAACATCAAGTAGGTACATAAGTACCTTCTTACCTATCTATCTACTACTGTTGCTGTTGTTACTACCTATGCTTTGAGAACGCAAGGAAATCACATACGTAATACGATAATAGGTACGGCGGCAGTTGCCGTGTGGTGTGGCATAGAATTTCACCACCCCAACTCTTCCCGTGGGTGTCGTAAGAGGCGACTAAGGGAAACACAGCGGGGTGCGGGCAGCAGCGCCCTCTGCAGAACAACTCCACCGAACTGCGATCCCCAACCCGCATGCCCAGCGTGGGGATTATGGGCAATAACCCCCAAATGATAATGCCATCTATGGCGCTCATTAGGGGAGGCCTATGTCCAGCAGTGGACTATTATAGGTTGGTGGTGATGATGATGATGAGGTACGGCAGAATAACTCGCTGCTGGACATAGTAACGAAATGTATATCTTAGTACTGACGTAAGTTCGTTTATCCCGCAATTAATAAAATGTGGCGATAGGTACCACTAGTTCTATCTCTCGAGAGGGTTGCGAACTATAATGCGAGTGCATACAGTGTGAAATAATAGAACCCTTCATGCAGATGGCGTTGTTGCGTCGGAGTGCTTGTCGACAGGCGCGAGCACCCCACCCGACATGCGGAGATGCGTAGAATAGAACAGTAAATACCTACAGTAGTAGCATTCCAAACGGTGAGGTACAGTTACCACATAAGGTTGCTTTTTCAATGCATAAGTACAGTGTTGCGCAATTTACTAAAATTAGATCTTTAAATTATTTGTTGTTTTTGGTAATGTTTTCTTGAAATCACAACAAATATAAAGTTCTATGTCGTAAATTTTCCTTAGATAAAAATTATTTGCATTTATACCTAGTTAAAACAGTGGGTATCGTAATGTTTGAATGTGTTAGTCGATCGGTTTATGTGTATTCAGTAGTGTGAGATAGTGAGACAGACGATAAGGTAACGTAGCTCTAGTCTAGTCGCTCCCACCTAGGGTTACCATATGGAAAAATAAAAATTCCTGAGATTTTGTCGTAATTTCAATTAAAACGTAATGGAACTCTACAACTTACAATAAAAATTCACCAGTCTTTAGCTGGATGATGGTGAAAAAGGACGAAGTGATTGACTTTGATCTGAATGCTACATCGATTCATTCCCAACTCCATCCCAACGGGAAAGGAGTACCTACACATTGATAATGTGAAACTATTTGATGGAATTGCAGCATTGAACAGTTTCTTAACAAAACAAGAAGACGCATTCTTTAATGTTATGTTGCATATATTGTGGTCAACAATTCTGAAGAGTATCGGTATTTCAATATTAACACAAATAAAGCGCAGATGTGAATACATATATGTAATTTCAGCGCAAAACGCTAACGTCGAAAGAGTGTTTTCACTTATGGGATCACAGTGGTCTCATGAGCGAAATCGGCTCAGTTTCCTCTGTACGTGCATTAATGTTGACACAGTACAGTCTTAAAAATACTACCTGCGAAACATTCTTCAAGATACCAACCAAAGAAAGAGCGCTTTAAAAAAAAGTCGCCTCCCAAGATATATATATAACAATATTTTTTGATATACTTACATAAGAGTATGATATAAATACCTACCTAAGAAAGGCTGGCTATGTCTTGTTCGTTCGAGTAAAGTCACCGGTAAACGTTTACCTTTGATTGATGTCACGCAATTATTTTATGCGGTGCCTTCGTTCAGACTTTAACAGGAAAGTTTAAACGAACGAGCTAGACATAGCCTGCTTTGGTGTTGATTTTATTTGTAAGTTGTGATTGTAATTGGACTGTTTGAGCCCTTAGTTTTGAATAAAAATTTATTGATGATTTGCTCGGTTATATCAAAAATTCCTGAATTCCGGAGATCTCAGGACAAATCCGGAGATATGGTAACCCTACTCCCACCCCTACACTGCGCGGTGAACTTGCATCGACGTCATCAGGGCGCTCGCGCGGCGCGGCGCGGCGGCGTTTCGCTCGTCAGAGACGGACAGCACCAAATCTCAGTGCTGAAAATGAATAAAAAACTGGTGATGTGCATGGTGGTGGTGGGGGCGTTGTTGACGCTCGCGCTGGTCGCGTGGCGGCTGCGGGCGGCCGAGCAGGACGGGGCTGCGGCCCCGGCCACCGCTCCGTCCAGCTCGCCGCCGGTCCGGGAGCCTCCGTTTATGTTCTACTGACGTGTAAGTACCACCACCGCACCATCGCATACATAAATAAACACCATAAAAACGACATGGAACATGATTTCGACAAGTTACTTGTGGTTTTATTATTATTTACATTGTAAACATAATGTAGGTCAAGGTTACCCTATGTATTGATCGATCGCAGTGTGTTAAGGTCACAGATTGCACACGAATCTGCTGTCTGAATCAATTACTTGCAGTGCGTAAAAATAGAGGTATTGTTAAAATTACAAGGAAATAAAGAGATATTTATGATTTCTGGTGATTAGTAGGTAAGTTAATTTGTTAGATGGAATGCACAGATATTTTTGTTATTAGAACCTAAAACATATTATTAGGAACTATTTTAGAAACTAAACATATTATGGTTTAATTGAAATGTTCATTTTATGGCCTATTGGTAAGTCACCGTGAATTAATTAATTTTAGCTGGTTTGACATATCATAGTCATCTCGAACTAAGTCTTCTCTTCGTCTATGTGATACATCACTGCTCGTTGTCTTGCTTTCCATTTCCATTAACACTTATCAATCCCAGTATTGGTATTGGTGTACACTTTTTGATATTTTTGTTTACCTACCTAATCGAGAGTGCCAACATCGTTGGTACCATTAAAGTTTTGCTCTTTCTTCCAACCATTCGTTTTCAAATAGGTATTTCAGAAATTTATCATTTTTGTTGTGGGTAGGTATTTGGGCTTTCAGTCAGATAAATATAGAGTTTATTTCAATTTATTGTCTGCTTACGACGTGAATAGCGAAGCAGTTGATCTTACGAGTATTTTCGCTACTATGAAATAACCATATTATATATTTTAGTATTGGACAAAATAGTAGGACCACGATAAAACGGCCACTCGCGTGACCGTGTCTCCGCAGGTGACTGTTGAGCCACCAGCGCGGTGGTCATTTATTAGTATTTTCGATTTTCGATGCGAAAGAACCAACCAAAATGGCAGCAGATCCAATTGCGGAAACTCTTCCAAAACTTGCTTGCAATAATACCAGGCTATGCCACTCCATACTCGTGTCAAATTTTACAAGTAGGTACATAGCCGACCCTTCTGGACGGGTTAATACAACCAGGTTAATGTCAAGCACCGCTAAAATATAATCAAATCAAAAAGAGGGGAATATTTTTCTTCTTCTAAAATTGACGAAATTGGCATTTTACATTATTCTACGTGATGAACGATTACTAACCATAAAAATATAGATTAAAAAAAACTAGAAAAAATCTCGACTTGATCATAGATTTTCACTTCTTCTGTGAAGAAACATTTTGAAGGCCTTTGTCCTATCGTTTTCACTCGTACTCTCGACAGACTGAAATCGTCGAAATACGAGTACCTACAAATCGCATTTCGTAAACCCTAGCTTTTTTATGTCAAGCCCCACTGACGAATGAGTTGTTAATGTTAGAAAAGGTCAGCATGTATGTATGTATGTATGTATAAATTTTAAACATCAGTATGGGTGGTTAACAGCGCAGTGCGAGCTGAACTGCATTGTATTGGCAGAGTAGCTTTTTAGTAGGATTCCGCAGAGTGCGCCTTCTGTACGTTAGTACTATATAGTTATTCTGTGGCTCCAATAAGGCGCTTACATTTCACCGGTAGGTAATATTTTATAGTATTGCTGTTTTAATAAAATAAGATGGAGATAAATTATTTCGTAGCGAATCATAGTAAATCATTTTATCGTTATTTTGCACACCATTGCTGTATAAGTTCTACGTACGTAGCATGTAATGCTAAGCTTATGACATCGTCGTGCGTTTTTCAATGAGTAAGTTCACAGTTCAGCTACTAGCGATAAATATAAAATGAATTGGTTGTTATTCTCAAAATACAAGTACCTAGAATTATCTGCGTATTCGGTTGTCATAACTGTATTTGTGTTTGAATCATCTTAACCTACACTTTTTTATATTTTCTTGGTTATGTTTGAGCGTGGAATGAATTCCCTGAATGGTATGTGCATTATTATTACTTAATTACCTATGTTTGTGTGCCTTGACAAAGTGCTAGTATGTGTGAGGGTTTAGCTATTGCATTATTTGTAAATAGATATGTACTTATTTATTTAAATGTATTCGTTAAAAGGTTTCATAAGTTACCCGACCACTGCGCAACAAGAAGGGTTATGTTTTTTGTACAAAGAAGCCTATTCATTATTTCTGTGCTTTGTTCAGTTTCCTCAAATTAAACCGATACATAGGTAACCGATTATTTTCATGAATCAAGAGTATCCACTTAATAATCTTCTACCATCGGACAGGAAACAATACCAAAAAATAATTTCGTATCATATATTTGTTACCTATATATCACTTATTAGTTTGTTTTAGAGCGCTTTTAATTTTTTCGTTAGCACTTGTTATTTTATGTTTTTTTGTTTTGTTTTATAGCCGTGCTAAACCTGCAAAAGATTAGCAATAGTTACCGAAGCTCGAGCGATGTGTCTTGCAGTAGCTCAGTTGCATCGGCCTCTATCTAAGACCTTTGTAAGTAGTTTTCTAATTTTTTTACGTACATAGGTATAAGTTTTATTTTACTTTCTAATCTTAAACTCCTCTCAACTTTCAGTTATTGCTACGAGTCGATTGTTATTACGGTTTTAAGTATAATTTCTCAGAAAAATATAAATTCGCTTAGAAAAAATAAATAAAAGGATTATCTTACATGTGCAGAACGGATTTAATTATGTTTAAGTAGTTTTTTTTATACAAAACACCTCTAAATAAATAAGCAAAATAGAATGACGTGCTTCATATTTTATTTATAGCATTCAAAATTAGTGTTAGAATAGAAAAAAAAAACATATTATCTTAAAACTCTAGTTGAGCTCATAATAATGTCGGGTACATAGTCAGGGTGTATTGAATTGAGAAGACGGGTACCTTCTAAAGTTACCTCTAAGACTGGCATAGCACTCAGTCATTATCTTCCAGAAATTCATCAAGTTTATAACGTATCCAGTAATAACATTTCAATTAGCGCTCATTTATTTAAATTTATATCGCACATCTTTTGAATCGTCAGTTACATCACATATCATAAAGTAGATCTTTGCCGCCATTTTATTTGGTCCTGGGTTATGCTTAATGATTATTTCGTTTGAGTGAGTTACATATTACTCATTTATTATGTAGGTACATTAGTGGTTACAACACTATTAACATGTTTTAAGATAGAACAGGGTTCAAAGGCGGATAAAAAAAAATAAGTGATCAGATGCGAAAAATTTAAAAATCGTAGGTAATTATTTATTATAATGTCGGAAGGTGACATACTTGCACAATTCTAACTTTGTTTAAGTTAGAATTGTGTGAATTATTTTATACAATAACTGTACTTACACTTAGCCTTGTGTCTTCAGTTTTATACTAAACGTTCTGTATGCAAAAGCGAACAATTGAGAGAAAGTGAAAGTAAACTAAATCGGAACTGGGGAAGTTCAGAAACGCTGAATCTTTAAATACAAAGGCGCTGTCGCCTACCTTCGTTAAGTATTCGTTCACTTTGCAACTACTTTGATGCACTTCCACTTCTTAACAGTTGATAACTCATTAATTTAGATCTTTGTTTTTGTTAAATATTAAATTAATAAGGTCTTGTAGCCTTGTCCTCGAGGAGCATACCCTATTTACACTTTCTGTGAGAAAATAATTATAAAATCTAGGTAGTTAGTGACATCACTTTACATTAGGATCAGTTCAGCCGCCAGAGGGTACAGGAACAGGCAGGATTTCTTCGGAATGTATAAAACGAAACACCTAGCCAAACTCTATGTGGAATTTTTATAAACAAACCACGGTACAAAAACTAAAACTCCCTTGCTTGGCGTCGAGTATCATCGAGATCAATGATCTCAAACACAACGATCTATGTTAGTATGGATATGTTTCGGAAATTCCGATATGTTAAAATAAAAAAATATTAACATTTTTTCCGTAATTTAAAAAAACCTAAGCAGAGGCGTACTATTGTGAGAAACGATTCAATATCATCATCATTATTCGCAGCCTGATGACTTCACATACGTTACGTAACGCGTCATGTGAATAATAAATACAGTTTCGCTCAATCCGCTAAATCTCTGAACTCCGGAAAAAAGGTATGTCAATTTTACAACATCATGATGCAAATATAAAAAATATAAAATGATTGTACCTAATCCGATCTCTCGATACCTATAATTGAACGCAATGTGTATCGAAGAACAAGGAATCTAAATTCCACAGCAGCAGTGTGGGAACATCATCATCATCATCAGAAATTAATTATGGACGGTTTGATTAGGTTTGTAATATTTACATAATTACAACATTCTACATGGGGTTTGGCTAGTGTATAGCTTTTGCCCGCGGCTTCGTTCGCTTTGTTTAAGTACGTCTGTCCCCGGGATATCTTTTAAGTAGTCTTACTTGCTCCCTGACAGACCTCATTAAGGCTCCGGCGCGGCGACGGGTGAACGGCGGCGATGGGTCCCTTACAAAAGTAGTACCAAAATAAGTAATTTGAGCATATTTTCGCCATGATCTACTATTATTTGTATTCAAATAGTATTTACCTAGGTTCCTGCCGCAAACTTTTTTCAAAATAATTTTCTGAAATTAAGTTAAACCTAATCACATTTGTATGTATGTCATAAATATGGACATGTTTTCTTTGTATTTGTGTAGATAAGTCAGTAGATAGTCAGTGCATAGTCCAGTCAATCTAGATTTATTTTATGGAGCCAATTGCATTAAATCCGATTTCTGGATTTCGGGGATTCCGGTGAAATGATATAAGTACATAGATAGATACACAGGCATCTATCATATTTAACCGGAACATTCCGCAGGTACACATACCATGGAGGGATCATTTAGAATCCCCGATTTCGGATGAATAATGTCGGAATAATTATCGATTTAACTTATCGAAAAGTTATGTTATAATTATAAAACATGAACCGGACGTGCAAAACTTGTGATTTTATCCATTTAGGTATATTTTTAATCGTTTTAACGAATCATTATAAAAAGGGTTTAAATCTAAAACGAATAACTTCTTTACGTAGAAAGCCTGTTGACTGATAGTATGTGATGGTGTGGTTCTAAAAATTGTTAACTACATTTTGGATGGTGACCGTTGTAACTATAATGCTTATACTACTTCAATTTTATTCAGTTTTATTTAATATTAACAGGTCTCTGCGCGTATTTTAATACATAGCACTATTTCTTTTTATCCTGTATGAATATACGTATGTGTAAAGGAAAAGTTACCAAAGTTCGATGGTAGCTACTAGGGGACGCGGCTGACGTCATAGAGTTCGCCGTAAATGCAAGCGAAATTAAATTTTATGCCTGTACAGATAAAGCATAGACCTCTATTCCATGCCTTGATATAAAACAAAGAGTTTTCCGCGACTTTATTTCATGTTTTCATACTTTAGATAAATTTCACAATTATAGAAAATGTTTTTTTCTGTCGATTTTTACTCCTTACTTTTTGGGTTACTCCTCTGTACATCATACATTTTGTCACCTAATAAAAAGGAATTCCTCTATAAAGAGGAAGGACACATTCTTTGTATAATATACGTTTTAGGCAATAACACTATTATTCGATTGCACAAAAATTGCACAATTTTATTTAAAAAAAGGACTAGGTGCCTTCAAAATACAGGTACTACGAGGGCGACACTGAAAATTTCGGGAATCAAGGAAGTGACACAACATTACAATTTAAAAATGTATTTATTTCTTTTTGAAGTATTCTCCGCGAAATTTGACACATTTTTCCATACGATGGAACCAATTATTGAAACAACCATTCCATTCGGAAGTTGGGTCTCCAAAATGGCCGTTTTGTAGGCATCCACAGCTTCTTCAGGTGAAGAAAACCTCTGACCACGCAATTTGGTTTTTTGTTTCGGGTTTGTACGCGTATATCTAGGATTCGCCACCTGATACGATGTTGTATACAGCATTTGAGGATCCTGTGTGGAATATTTCGAGAGTTCTGACGCACCAAGTAACGCGAGCCACTTTTGCTCTTCACAGAGCGAATGCGGCATCCATCGGGAAAACAACTTTTTTACACCTAATTGTTCATGCAATATTATTTGTATTTGACTCATACCAATATCTAAAGTTGCCTGAATTTCGCGATATGTCACATGTCGGTCTTCCTCAATCAGCTTACGCACAGCATCAACGTTTTCTTGGGTGACTGCAGTTTTTGGACGACCTTGACGGGGATCATCACTGAGCTTGACACGTCCACGTTGAAATTAAGCAAACCAGCGATAAATTGTGGTTTTGGATGGGGCTTCATCACCAAATGCAGAAATCATCCGGTCAACACACTGTTTTTTAGTTAAACCACTTCGAAAGTCACAATAAATCATCGCTCTTGAATTTTCTCGAGTCAATTCCTTTTTCTCAACGACTAAACAAGTTTGACGAAATCTTGTGACAAGACCGAGAATCTTTTTTTAAATAAATAAATGGTATTAGATTTTTAAAACCAAGGAGTTTTCAATTAAAAAGATTTTAATATGACAGAAACAGTGGAAATATTCCATTCCCGATACTTGTAGTGCAGCCCTCGTAAGTATAAATAGGCATATTTAAATTAATTTCAAAAATACGTAAAGCTTTTTAGTTGCTGACCTTCTTTCCAGTTAAATTTACGGTGTGTATTTTTTATTCTGTAACTCGAAAAGATGCTCGAAAACCATAAGACATATTAAGGATTCTTTTAGAATAGGGTAGGATAGAAATAGGCCTATCACGGTTCATTAAATCTCCCCTAACAATATTAATGCTTCTGTGAGAAATAGCAAAAAAACACATTTAAGTACTTAATGTTGCTTTTATGAATGTTATATTATGTATAATAATAACAAGCTAGAGTTAGTTATATTTAGAGGGTATATCCAAATTGATTACCGTAGTTCAATTGTGTATGTATGTCTTGTTATTTTACTTATTAGTCCACAGGCATGTAAACGCACATATTTTATGAACGTTCCAATAAAATCATCGAGGTGAAAATGTAATAGGTACGTAAGCTAAGCTTGTGTTGAAGGTAAATCAAAATTAAGATCCTAAGGTATAATTTGAAAGTTTTGCTTACTAAGCTCTTCAGAAAACGTATAAAATGAATAAGCACGACCGAAAAAAAACATTACTGTTAATTTATGACTTATGTACTATATAAATTAGGTGTATTTTCGCCTGATCCTAAAATTATAGCCATATATTACTTTTAGTTTAGGAGATGAGTAGAAACTCTTTCGGAGATAGGTATAGCTCACATCCGTGCCTCGGATAGTCATGACAAGAAGCGTTTTCACAACTTTATTTCTCAGACTAAGTATTATGCGATCTCAAATCTTATGACAAATCTTTTGACTGGACTTTATGCTGGCTAAAAATATTAAATGAGCTTGTGGCTGGAACCTAAACAAAACATAAAATAAAAATCTACTCAGATTCAGCCGTCCCCAGAGCCCTAAGATCAGTTCAGTCGTTAATGTGTAAAACGTAAGTAGGTATGGATGTATCATAGGAACAGTTCGCGTCAGAAAGATCTAACCAGCCAGCGCAATGAACTACTCATTGAAGTTTTTATAGTAACGACCAGCGCAGCCAGAAATATCGAACCTCACCTAAGGGGTCTCTTTTTATCTTGAATTCGTAGCAACCAGTTCAACGGTGCATACTAGTATTACCTTTAAATATTGTTACTGCTTTCTGAGAGCGTATGTAAAGTTAATTACTTACTCAAAATATGTTTGTGTGGGCTGAACGCTAAGATCTAACACTAATTGCAAAATAAGTGGCATTATTGCTTGACGTTATCTTTTCCAGGCAATGTTTGTTAGAATAATAACGGTGTGATATATGTAATAAGTAGGTGTGTGTTATATTCCAGCGGCCCCCCTCACTCCGTCCAAGATGACGGAGTACCGCCGCGCCGCCAGCGCGCGCCGGCGGGCCTCCGTGGCGGCTGCGCGCGGCCGGGCCTGCGTCTCCCCCGCCATACACATCACGGAGAACCCCATCGCAGAAGCCGTCGCCTGCTAAGCACCCCCACGCGCCCCAAAAGACAGACACCCCGCGTACATCCCCGTTAAACCCACCTCCTAAAGTGATTGTGTGTGCGTTGTTAATGTATAAGTTTCGGAGAGCTCACGCGCTTATAGGAGCTACCGACTATCAACATATCGTGTTCTGCATCATAACTACCCATACGAAGAAAGCACCTATTTATAATTACTTATTATTATCAATCTATTAGAGCGACTGATATTATGTTAGGCTTCTAGATATTTCAATATGAACTATTATGTATGCGATGAAATTGATTATTGTAAGATAATACTAGAATGTAACTTGAGTGAGACGCGCCGCGCCGCTCCGGCGAGCCGGCGGCGGCGCGGTGCGGGGCGCGAGCGCCTAGAGTCGGTGCTAGGAAAGAGACCAAGATCTAGATTTTCGAAATTGAAAGTTATTTAGAAATATATTGCTTAGTTTTTAAAGTTATATTTTAAATTTCAATATCACACAATTATTTATTTTTACATCAAGGCCTAAATATTGAAAATTGTGATTTATTTCGTTAAGTAAACATTTTAATCACTTCAGTATTATTATTATTTAAGATCACTCACCGCTTAGAATAAGAGCAAAGATATCTTCACTGTTACCTTCGTGTACCTAAATGTTACTGTTTGCCGTCATGTTAAAGTCATTGTAGATGATTTGTGCTTATGTGTATACCTAAATGGAAATAGAAAGTAAATAAGGCCCGCTACCCGCTAGTTCTTACCCGACCTACAATAAAGTAGTGCGTACTTGTACCATCCTTGGGTCGGCCATTGTATTGTAACGTCTGTCTGTCTGTAATGAACATTACCTAATGGATATTAACTCGGATATTGTAACGTCTTGTCGTTCCCTTCAGATAATAAAATGCTGTGTAGTGAATGTTAATGTTCAGAGAATATTATTCAGATGTGTTAGCTAAACTTTGTGGTTGTAGAACGAATATTCTTTAACGTTCATTATGGTTTACTAAAATGTGTGTTAAAGTAAATAAAATGTGATTTTATAAAATTGATGTTTAATTTCTTTGACCCATCATAGGACAAATTAACAATTTCATATCATTCATTGCGATTTTATGCACATACAGGTGTTCTCTGATGGGATGTCTGGGTTTCCTGTTTGTGCTAAAACCTAGCTGGGAGAGTGCACCTACAGGTAAATACGTCCTGCTCCAGTACCTAACGAGTGAACTTGCAATTGCAATGCAGTGTTTTTTTTTCTGACTTCATAAGTGAACAAGAAAAGAAACAACTTACGTAGGCGATAACAGATTTGGAATTAAAAAGCATGCCACCCATCTAGCTTCCCCGATGTCCTTATGAGGGTAGGTACCTAAAGTGAAAGGATGTCAAGTAAAAGTGATTCCTACATAAGTATAACAGAGTAAGATAGGTACTAAGTAAAGAATTAGGATAAGATAAGATAATAATAACTTTATTGCACCTTTTATGACAGTATAAAAACAAACATTAACTACTACTAAAACTAATGTGGCACAATCGGCGGCCTTATCGCTAAAAGCGATCTCTTCCAGGCAACCTTTGGATGGATAGGATCGGGTAGCAAAATATTAACGGTGGCGTAGGTAAAAGTAAATTTTTATATAAAAAAACTATAACAAAAAAAACAATTGTTAAAAAAGAAAAACAAAAGGTAGTTATAAAAATTAAGCAAATATTTTAGGACGATATAGTAGTGGAGTGGACAGATAGTGCTAATGAACCAAGTCTTTGAAGATAGGAAGGGATTTGGCATGCCGAATGGATACAGGAAGAGCGTTCCAGAGTCTGGTACCTTGCATGGTGAAAGAATCACTATAGAATTGGGTCGTGTTCGATGGAATTTTAAGGACATTAGTATCAGAGGAGCGGAGGGATCGTGAGTGGGAGAGATGGAGAAATTCAAATCGGTCTTTAAGATAACAAGGTGTTGACGGGAGAAAGAGGATTGAGTATAGGAGGTTTAGGATATGAGCATTCCGGCGATGACGAATAGAGAGTCATTTTAACCTGTTACGGTACCTACTCCGAGATGTAGTCAAACTTACGCAGGCCGAATATAAATCTAATGGAGTAGTTCTGAAGACGCTCAAGCTTGTGAGTTGGTCTTTAGTTAAATCGGGATAACTGGCGTCTGCGTAGTCTAAAATGGGTGCTAGCGCAATTTTGGTGGAAGTGGGAAGGAAATTTCGCAAACGCTTCAAAGAAGCTCCCGTGCCGAACGTCCTTCTGCTTAATGCTGCTAGTTGAGGGCCCCATGACAGCTGCCTATCTACAATCAATCCTAAATCTTTAACAGTTTGGCTGATCTCAACCGTAACACCATCAAAAGTAACTTTAGGCAAGTCATACCAATCTATCCGCGATATCATTCTGGGGCTACCTATGACAATGACTTGTGTCTTAATAGGATTAACCTTGAGACCGAACGATTTGCTCCATTGGTTAATGTTATCGAGGTTACGATTTACTTCTGCAATGGCTTCGTCTATCCATTCAATAGGGGCTTGCGTATAAACTTGTAAATCATCTGCATAGAGGTGGTAGGGAGATGATATGTGTTCGGAGATGGTATTAATGAAAATAGCGAAGAGAAGAGGAGATAGAACGCCGCCCTAAGGAACACCGGCATCCAACCGACACCAAGTTGAGTAGGAATCGTCAACGCGGATGCGTTGCCGGCGTCCATTCAGATAACTATGAAACCAGTCAATCACCGACGGCGGTATGTTAAAAGAGCGGAGAAGAGCAAGGATAATATCAAAGTCAACGTTGTTGAAAGTATTGCTAAAGTCCAGGAGAGTGAGTATTGTAATTTGTCCGCTGTCCATGCCATGTCTGATATCATTAGTAATTTTGACAAGAGTAGAGACAGTACTATGGCCAGGACGGAAACCGGACTGGAAGGGATTAAGAAGATGGTTGGAAGAAAGGAAAACGCTTAGCTGTTGATGTACGAGACGCTCTAGGACTTTGGAGAGGAAAGGAAGAATAGAGATGGGACGGAACTCAGAAAACGAAGAGGGGTTAGGCTTTTTCGGGAGAGGGATAACCTGAGCCTCTTTGCATGAACTAGGGAAGGTTCCTGTGTCAATTGAAAAATTAAATAGGAAAGTAATGACAGGGAGGATTTCATCGAGAATTGGTACGATCATCCTTTTACTAATGCAGTCGCTACCAACAGCATTCGATGTGTGTGATGGATAGAATGCTCTTTTTAACATCGCAATCGGTGAAATTACTAAAAGAAAAAGGAGAAAAACTGGGAGTTGAAAGTGATGAGAGATAGTTCAAAGTTTGAAGTTTAGTTGATATATCAATGTTAGATGAAGTAGAGACATGAGAGTTTAATGAGTTTAGAAGATCTTTGGGTACATCTTGACGTGATTTGCCAATACCAAGCGATCGCAGGAACTTCCATACTTTCGCAGGGTCTATAATTGTAACATTTTCATGGATGTAACGGCGCTGTGCATCCCTACACACTCTATTGCAGTGATTTCGAGCCTCAGCATACTTAAATTTGTTAAAATCTGTCGGACTGAGTCTTTATCGAACTTTGGCTGCTAGTTTCTTACGCATTTCAGCTCTATTGCAGTGAGCCAGGGTGCGGGGAGATGTTTCATCTTTACTGCTCTGACTGGAGCGTGCACGTCGTAGAGGGCTATTGAGATGTCGTTAAAACTCTCTAACTTTGCATCAATAGTATTAGCATACGGAAGTGACATAGTCACTGTGTGACTAAACTCCCATGAAATAAATAAAGAAAAAAAAAATAGTATTAGCAGAATGAACCCCGGACCAATCCAAGTTTTGAGCATCGTCACATAAAGACTGCAGATCCATTGAACCAAAATTGCGCTGCAGAAGAATTTTAGGTTTGTCTTTAGGAGGTCGAATCTTATAAGATAGAAATACTAGATCATGATATGAGAACTCATCCGCCGTGCACTGTCCATGCTTGGCAACATGAGCAGTGGAAGAAACAAAAATTAAGTCCAGAAGGGAAGGTTGACAGTTGGGAAAATGATGAGTCGCACTCAAAGGAAGTATGGTTAGGTTGTTACCCTGAACAATATTCTCAAGAGCGGAGGAACGAGAGTCTTTTTTCATTAGGCAGGTATTAAAATATCCCATTATAATGGTGTGATCATGAACAGGTATAAGATCTTCAAAAAGTTTTTCAAGTTAATACGCATGCATAGAAGGGGAGTAATAAACACCGAGAAGGATTTTACGGTGTGCGAGAGTGACTTGAAGAAAAAGATGTTCACCAGCAGAGGAGAGGGGCGGCTGCGCAGACATATCTAAGATTGTGTAAGGAATGCGAGTACCTACGTAAGTATATCGCTACACCGCCACCTCCGCTACTTGTGCGGTCATTTCTAATGAGATGGAAACCTGGAAGTGAATATGGAGTTGTGGGTAAGTTAGGTTTCATCCAAGACTCGGATACGAGGATGGCATGTATGTTTTTGCAAGATAGTGACGCAAGCATTTCACTAATGTGTGCCGGAATGCTCTGAGCATTAATATGAACTACATTAAAATTTCTAGTTACATCACTAAAAGTTGTTTCTAGCGTATCACGGAGAGACGGGATGCTACTAAAGCTATCACCGGAGCTGTTAAGGTTACTAGCTGAAGAGGGACAAGACATGAATTCATCACCATCTGAATCACTCATAGAAAAATAAAAATAGAGATAAAAAAAACAATACATACTTAATTTACCTAATCAATGTACCTATTAAACAATTATTATTAGGTACACTATCTACCCACCAGTTGCCATTGAGATAATTAAAAACTAAAAATTAATAGAACTAACAAACATAATAACATTATTACAACCTAAATATCTAAGCGAATCGGCTTCGGATTGAGGATTGCTAAAAAATTTACACAAAATAATAAACATATTCTAGGGAATTTAAAACAAGGAAAGAAAAAAGAAAAAAAATTATATAAAAAGTTTTGTATGATTTGAAATGTTCGTGCAGCGAAGGTGCAGCGTTTCGTTACTACATCCCTGTCTATGTGTGCCAGTGTTGTTCCGGCTACGGCAATTGCCGTATTATACGGTTTTCGCCAGGGTAAATCGTCAAAAATACGGCTTACGGCAGACATTTCAAATCATCATCATCATCATCAGCCTATGTTAGTCCACTGTTGGACATAGGCCTCCCCTAATGAGCGCCATAGCGCCCTGTCTTCGGCTTGTCGCATCCAGCATCTGCCAGCAGTCTTTCGCAGATCGTCATCCCACCTGGTCGGAGGGCTTCCTACACTACGTTTACCGAGTCGCGGTCTCCACTCAAGAACACGTTTACCCCAGCGGTTATCGGTTCTTCGCGAAATATGGCCGGCCCACTGCCACTTCAGTTGGCTAATTCTCTGAGCTATGTCGATGACTTTAGTTCTCTGTCGGATGTATTCATTACGAATCCTATCCTTCAGAGAAACTCCGAGCATAGCTCTTTCCATAGCGCGCTGAGCGACTTTGAACTGGTGGACCAACCCTATCGTGAGTGTCCACGTCTCAGCTCCGTAGGTCATGACTGGTAGGACGCACTGATTAAAAACTTTCGTTTTCAAACATTGCGGTATGGATGACGAGAAGACTCGACGTAGTTTTCCGAACGCTGCCCAGCCTAGCTGGATCCTCCTCTTGGCTTCCTTCTCGAAATTGTTTTTACCCAACTGCAAAATCTGCCCGAGGTAAGTGTACTCAGAAACAATTTCGAGAAGGTGGCCATGTACGATCACCGGTCCTGGATCAATGTGGGCATTGATCATGACTTTGGTTTTATCCAAATTCATGCCAAGACCGATACATCGGGAGGCTGAAGCTAGACTGTCCAGCATCCGGTTCAGCTCCTCTAGCGACTCCGCCATTAAGACTATGTCATCAGCGAATCGCAGGTGTGAGATGTAGTCGCCGTTTATGTTGATGCCCTTGTCTTTCCAGTCCAGCGTCTTAAACATATCTTCCAACGCGCTCGTGAACAGTTTCGGGGATATGACATCCCCCTGCCTCACTCCTCTGCGCAGTTGGATCGGTTTAGTCTGCTGGTCCTGTACTCGGACACTCATCGTAGCGGCTTCGTAGAGACATCTCAGCACCTCGATATAACGATAGTCTACTTGGCATCGCTGTAAGGATTGTAGAACAGCCCAGGTTTCAACGGAGTCAAAGGCCTTCTCATAGTCCACAAAAGCCAGACACAGGGGCTGATTATACTCTTCGGACTTCTGTATAATCTGCCTCACTGTGTGAATGTGGTCTATGGTACCATATCCTCCGCGAAACCCAGCCTGCTCCGGTGGCTGAAACTCGTCGAGTCTCCTGGCGAGACGGTTCGATATACCTAACTCGTGAGAAAAGCTTATAGACGTGACTTAGGAGCGAGATGGGTCTATAATTTTTAAGAAGGGTTTTATCTCCCTTCTTAAAAAAGAGCACCACCAAACTCCCACTCCACGCCTTTGGAGTTCTCCCACTGTGAAGGACGGCGTTGAAGAGGCTCTGTAACTCCTGTATAACAGGGTATCCTCCAGCTTTCAAAAGCTCTGATGTTATTCCGTCCTCACCGGGGGCTTTACGATCTCGTCTTGACTGATGTCTGGCAGTTCGTCGGTATAGTGGCGTATCAAGGTGGCTCTAGAATCGTGGTCGTCTCGTTGGGAACGGGGAGCATGCGCAGACATTTCAAAGCCGTATATTATTTGTATGAAATTATACGGCCGGTATCGGAAGCGCTAATAATTTTTATACTATACTATAATTTTGACACTTAGGATGTTGTATTGTCCAGGAGCTAATTAAAGTGTTGTTTCTTGTTACAACACTTATCTTACGACGACGACGGCCCATTCATTTGTAGACCTTGAACTTATTTCCACAATTATTGCTTCAGTTTTCAGTTAATTAGTTTAAAGTTATACTGGCTGAATTTTAAAAATGATTAAACCAAAAAAATACAGATCATAACTACTAAGCAAACCAAAAAAGTATAGGAAACAATGTTACCTTTCTGTTGCCAATGATCCATGGCACGTTGTGTGTTATGTGAATTCATGTTATTTTTTGAAAAATTTTGTTCCTTTACGTTATAATCCGCCGTTTTTAGTAATCCGCCGTAATCGTTAGAATTTTATGGCGGCAGATTAGCGTTATTTGTAAAAATTTATTATAAAAAGTTGAATATACGGCCCGTTTTTTAAATTTTCACCTAAATACGGCAATTTTTTGCGTAAGATACGGCAACCCTAAATTTTACTTGGAACAACACTGATGTGTGCTGTCATTATCAGATTGACAGATTGATGGTTTGACAACTAAAAATATTACTTGGACAAAAAACAAAGAAAATAATCATAATCATAGTAGACGCTATTACACAATAAACAAGAAACTAACTAAAATTTGTCAATACTTAGCCCGGCCGATCCGCTGAATTGTATGATACAAGCAAAACATAAAAACTATTTACGTGTGGCCCCGCGCTTGGTCTTCTGAACAGGAACCTCCTGGAGCCCCTGTCGTCGCGACCGTCTGCGCTTGTGGGATCTGCGGCTCTATTGTCTAACTCAAATTGTAATCGTAATCAGCTTCAGTTTGGGCATTTCAAACCTAGCCTGGACTTCGATTGTCACTTTCTTATTGTGTAAATAGCTGAAACCGAAGACCAGTTGAATACCTTAGACAATACCGACTACATTCTGACTGGGTCTACAACTGGTAATCGGTTTGAATTTCACTGGTAATGGATTTGAAGTTAGACAATAAGGCTGCTGGTTTAGGTCCTCCACACTGAAAATCCGATGTCGGTTGCCTTCAGGACCGAGTACATAGACAAAACCCTGCCTCGTCCAGCATTTGGCTACACCAAAGCGACTCCTAGCCTCCATAAAGGCTTCATGACGGCCCTTGGTCAGGAACTCTGAGAATGTTACACCAGTGTTTTTCAGCGAGGTCTTACTAGACCACATCTTGTCTCTTACCTTGGTATCACGGAGTTTGCAGAGAATAGGCCGCGGTCTGTCTGACGTGGCATGACCCATTCGATGACAGCGACTGATGCTGGCTTTCGCAAAACCGGATAACTTCAGCCTTTCCAATACCGTGCTCACAACTACAGCCAATGTGTCTTCCTGAGCAACCTCCTTCACACCATGCAAGAGAAGAATCTTCCATTCCCCACGCATTTCAAGGTTACAGGTACATGTTTGCTGAGTATACCAATCTGGTCTTGGACTGATTTTGACATCAACATTTTGAATAAGGCAAACTCATTGGCCAATGCTGAGAGATCTGATACAGGGGACTTGCTTCTCATCAGCTTACCTTCAAACTCTGCCATTGTGAGTTGGAACATTGTGCCCATTTCAGCCAGAGACTTTTGGATTGATGTGGCATCCACCATCTTGAGTGTTGCAGGTTATAATTTTTTGAGTGGTGAAATTATGCAGTTAAATGTTCTTGTATTGCAGGTGGCAGGTAGGGTTGTGTGTAGATTTACTTACAACATTTATTTACTCAAAATAGCTACTATTTACAATTTTTCGAAATTTATTTTAGAGGAGGTCAAATCAATAGGTGTTGCTTATATGAAGCCTACCGCCGAAAAAAAAATAGGAATGAAACACAAAACGATGATTACAATGTATACTTCCCATAACAATAAATGTATAAATATTTACCTATATGTATAACTAGGGAGATTAGATGGCTATTAAGATTTATTACATTACAATACTTGGAATCGTATAAATAAATGGCATTTCATACCATATTAATTGTTGGCATGATTTTAACTGTAATTGGTGTCACTTTTTCATATATTTTGTAATATGTAGACTATTTTAGCTTTTTTACAGATTCAGATGTAAGTCTTTATTCATGAGTGTACAGTCAGCTGCACTAATATGTATACACTCCCAACATTTCATATTGATGTATACGTGAACCTTTCAAATTAAAGTATACACCACAATTTTTCAAATTGATGTAGTCATGGTACTTGTCAAAACGTGGTATACAGATTTTCATAATAATGTATACCTACACTATTTAGTCAAATAATTGTTTACCATCGAATAACAAATTAATGTATTCAAGACACGTCTTAATAATATATTCAAAAAAAGAATGTCACAAAAATGTATTCAGGTGTTAAATATGTTATTAAAAAGGCTTTTTCACTTAAAATCCTGCAAGTCATCATAAATATAGCATATCCTCATGCTTACATGAGGATATGCAAAAAATTTTAAGAAATTGTGAGCAATTTGATAATAAGAGAACGAGATTTCGCGAACTCTAGAAGGGACCCAGAGTTTGCTGATTATGTTGTATTCGATGTATGGGGCTGGATGCATGCCAGTGGTCCCGGGGCGTTGACCCAAATTGAGGGTCGGATGAACAACCTCCAATATACTGAAGTATTGGAAGAGGTGTTTAGGGCAAGTGTGAAAGATTACTTTCCAGGTGCTGGGCCTGTTCCGTTCGTGCAAGACAGCTCGGCCATTCATAACGCCCGAGTGTATCGAGCAATGGAACCACAGAATGGTCAACAAGTTGCCCTGGCCTCCAAAAAATCTCGATCTCAACCCCATCGAATCCATCGTTGGGATTGATGGCTCAGCAATGGGACACAAATGAGTGTAGGACAAAGAAAGCCCTAATCATGGTTTATGACATTTGGGAAAGCTTTCAAAGTGTGCATAAACATGGTTTCTTCCATGCGCGACCGGCTATAAGCAGTGATTGATGCTGGAGGGGCCTACAATACCTTATTTAACTACTTCATTAAATAGCATAAAATGTGTTTAGTGTGAAATGATTAAATAAGAATACTAAAAAAAAAAAAATTACCTAATTGATGTTTTTTCATCCCCATGCTTGAGTTTACTCACTTCGTCACTACTGAGGTCAAGTCAAAAGTCACAAAAGACCTACTACTATATTATACTACGTAAAATGCACATTTACGTACATTTTTATGACTATCAATTATGTATACATCATTTTGGCCTTGCAGTGGATACATATTTATGATACTTTGTAGGAATTTTAGTAAAAAGCGTTTTTGTAAAATAAAACATTTTGTATACATGTCAATGAAAAACATCGTACAAATTGATGTATACATATTTATGGCCCTTCATTATGGATACATAATTAAGGTCGTGTATATATTTATGATGACTTGCAGGATTTTAAGTGAAAAAGCCTTTTTAATAACATTTTAACACCTGAATACATTTTTGTGACATTCTTTTTTTGCATATATTATTAAGGCGTGGTCTTGAATACATTAATTTGTTATTCGATGGTAAACAATTATTTGACTAAATAGTGTATACATTATTATGAAAATCTGTATACCACGTTTTGACAAGTACCATGACTATATCAATTTGAAAAATTGTGGTGTATACTTTAATTTGAAAGTTTCACGTATACATCAATATGAAATGTTGGGAGTGTATACATATTAGTGCAGCTGACTGTACATTCATGAGTGTTTAACATCACTATTTTCTCAGGTAATTGATTAATTCTTTTTTGGTACCTATTAGTAATGCTGACAGTTAATTAGTGGCGAATAAAGTACGAATGATACTTACCGTCACAAATGACGTGAGTGTGACCTGAATCAACCAGCTGATCAAAAATATGACACCAATTACAGCTGCACGCCGTAAAGCCGCGAGAGATCGCTACGGGATAGACTAGCCGAGTTGTTTACATTAGCACGACTATACCTAATACACTGTTTATAAGCCCCCGACACCAACACTTATATGTTATAATATAATACGCTAGCGAGTCAATGTGTTAATGAACTGTCTATTCTATGGCATCGAAGCGACGGGAGAGTTCGATTTTGTTTTGAAATGTGACTTGTAAATTGATTTTAATTTTATTGGAACAAAATCTATTTAGTGTAGCTCTCATTTTTTCCGTTGGACGTTCATGGACGCCGATCACAATAAAATAAGACTGACACAGTAACCCATTAATTATTATTGTTAAAACAAGAGTGCTTAAAGCCGCGCTATTCAAGAGTACTATCCTACTGAAACGTGAATACGAACAAGTCTCCACTTACATTATGTACATCAATCAGAAACGTAGGTACATACATCTAGCTTACTCTATAACAAGTACCTGTAGACCTTATTACTTGTTATTTGTGACAGTCTATAATAACTTTAGTTCTCTCTGGTTCGGGCATGGTATTGCAACAAAAATGGGTGGCATGTGAGATACATTTTAAACTAAATAAATTGATTTTAAGAATACAAACTACTAAAATATATCAAATAATTTTATAGTTCCCTTCGAATTATAGTTCCTGAGAGACCCAACAAAAAAGTAGTAAATACATTACTTATAGTTATTTATTGTTTTAAAATGTATATTCGCATACCGTACAGTTTCCAATCAGGGTCTAGTAGAAGTTATATAAATATTAATTTATGCCTTATATTAAAATAATGAAAATACGAAATTAAAAAGTACTGGGGCTAAAATCAGCGTAGGTACTGTGAACTCTACATTCAGTCATTTAAAAGCAAAACAATAGATTACCTCTCAGTCAAACTATGTAAATACCGTGAATAACTATTTTAATTCTCCAAATTACGGTATCGTTTGTTTCGTTCTTAGTGCAAATTGGTACTCTACGTGTTGGCGAATCAAAAACGCCGCTGCGTGATAGGTTTTGGAAAGAACCAAATGATGCTAAATTTAGTCATCCTAACTATGTATTAAAATAATATTCCTAATAAATAATAGATAACATTTAATTGCACCACAAGAAACACTCATATGTTAAGGGTCAAATTTACAAATAACTATTGGGTATGTATATTTTCTGTGTCATTTATAAAATGTCGGACGACAAAATTAACTATTATCGCACTTGCAAAGTAATTTAGACTATATAAAATATATAAATACAAATATTTAAATAATGAATTACCCAGCATGTCGGAAGGAATTAACAAATAATTCACGGCCATCGCCTTTTTAAGGTTGATTACCAACGTTAAAACTACCGGCATTTCAAGTACATTATTTTGAGTTGTTTATCTGGAACAAATTAAACATTTTGCCACACATTTTTATCTAGGTATATGCAATTGGTTGTTTTATTTCCCTAACTCACTAGACATAATCATACAATGTATAGGTACCAATGTCATTGGTATACATGCCGATAAATCATTAATTTGCAAAATTGAATAATTAAAATAAACTAAGCTAAATATTTATCTTAAATAATATCTGGATCCATTTAAGTAAATCTTAACTGGAATATACATTTTATTAATCTAAATTTATTTACAATCCTCATTATATGCCGACGAAAATTCCATTACAAACAGTCATTATCATAACGCGCTTAGTAGAATTTCGAAACTTTTTCATAAAAAAAATGTAGCAAAGTAATGAAATGACTTAAACTTATTTTCAAAATGTCTATAAAGGTACGTGTAGACATATTAATAAATGAATCTCTAGTAAAAACGATAAAATTCGAAATGAATTTAATTTAGGGTGCTACTGCACCAAAGATATAAAGTTATCTTGTTATTTTAGTGTGATCAAAATATGTATATAATACCTACTACTTTCAGGAGTAGACTAATCTACGAAATCAGTTATATTTATACTCCGGACGTAGGAATCGCATAAACGGGGCTCAGTGGATCCAAGAAACGTTCACCTATCAGAAGACATGCATGCTGACAGCTGAGCTCGTCATGTGCTAGCAGTTCTACTGAGGTCCGAGATCTAGCGCTTGAACAGAAGGATCATAATGATGCAGACGATTATCACTAGGACGATGCCGATGTACACTTTCCTCTTCCTCATTTTGTTCTGAAATAAAAAACAACTATTCAGTAGGTGTTGTCATTGTAGATAATTGTCAATGTTTTCTACTGACGACGTCACCCGTGGATCGGTTTATGTACAGACGCCGCATCACGTCCTCCAACCTGGGCCTTTATTCACTATTGCCTATCCCAACGCGTTTCACAGATAGGACCACACAGCGGCGTGGAATCGAACAAAATCGTATTTAGAATACATTGTGACGTAACACGGTTTGGACAAGGAATCCCCTATTTCATCTAGAGGTATATCTACACTAATATTATAAAGAGGAAAGATTTGGTTTGTTATTTGAATTGAATAGGCTCCGAAACTGCTGAACCGATTTGAAACATTATTTCACCATAGAATCCTCAATTTTCCGTGATAAACATAGGCTATAGAATATTTTCAAAAACATTTGGGTTCCGCATGAAAATAGTTTTTTGCTTAAATAGGTACCCGTGGACCGCTAGTAGAGTAGTGAATAAAGGTCCATGTGATGTATCAGTTGATGTGTGCACGGGTGGTTGAGTGTGCGTGCGGGATGTGCGTGTGGATTGAGAGCTCACTTTTGAATCTTTGGCAAATCGAATTGAAAAAAATCACAGATTTAGTAATGAATTTGTAAGAAATGATGCATAGGTCCAACAATTTGTTAAACTTATATCAAAGCCGGTATAACCCTTAGACTGGAGCTCTCAATCCACACGCTTGAATAATAGGCATACCTCATTATCTCAAGAATTACTGCGTCTATGTTTTTGATTTATATTAAAGCATTTAGTTATAAATTATCAAAGGTCATTCGGAAGTTTTCAACTCACTAGAAAACGCTGTTACAGAGTTATTGAGGTTCAACTAGAGCTCTCAGAAACGAAAAAACAAATTGTCATAACTTAAATTTTAATACATTTAAAAATTATTTGACTATCATAACTTATACTTTCGCACCTGTGTAAATTAGTTAAAACGAAATAATGACTTATAATTGAACAGTTTAGAAGTTATACAAGATCATAATTTTCAATCTGAGAGCTCTATGTTTTCGACTATATTGGTTAAATTAAACCTCCAAGGATGAATCAAGTTAGGTCAATATATTTACCTCATTTGTACAAAATATTGATGTAGCATCCTTTGTTCTACATGCTATACTTTAGGAGAAAACACTAATTAAATATTTGTATGTAAGAAAACGACTTAGGGTGTATATGATTTTTTTTTCTTAGGACTGAGGACTGACCAAAGTCGTGATTTATCTCCTCTACTCGTATATTTTTTTACAACAAATCCGCAAAATGAGGCATTCGGTTGCATCAAATTCGGATACCTTTGATTTTTCTTTCAGGGTACATTAGATTTTAACTCTTTTTGAGACCCGCAGATTTTGTGACCAACTGATATGAAAGAGCCTTTTATTTCTAATCCATACAAACTTTATACCTACTAATAGATATCCTTTTTAATGCCAGACTTTGATTTAGCTATGATGTATGTTGCCAACGCTTAATCCGCCAGACTTTTACTACGTCGGGCGTTTAAAACTGAAATTAGGGCTGTTTTATGTTAGAAATGATACTTTAACCTGTATATTTTCGTTATCTATGATATATTATGTAGGTATCCGTTTGTGTAATTTTTGCAATATAATAATTAAACTTAGGTAGGTACCTATTTTAGTTCTGAAGGTACAAAGAAAAACTATTTTTTTTTATTATACCTAGTTCTTTATTTTACATCAAAATTTATTTAATTTGTTTTCTATTACATCAGGATTAACCTAGTTTTATGTTAAAAATTAGTGGGTTTTGATACAGAAATCTGACATTACATTGATTCAAAGTCAAGTGTCACAAACACCAAGTAAAGACTGATGTTTATGAGGTTTGAATCAATTCGAGGAGTGCTTGACGTCAGATATGTAGCATGATATCGCTAGCTTATTCTTTCCTACGTCATTGGTTCAATGATGAAAAGAGAGCGAATCAACAAGGAATTAATTGTTAACACAGCCGCTAAATTTCTACACGCCACGGGTGCGTGGCAATCATAGTCGTTTTTTCACCCGTGGCGGGAAGCCTGGCAGCTAAAAGCAGGGCCGTAGCCAGAAATACTTTTCGGGGTGGTAATATTGTAGATTGGTGCGGTATGCCAGCAACAAAAAAAAAATGAGAGAAACACAAAAAATAAATAACTTAGAGCGTGACACTTTCGGGTGACAAAAAAGTTAGCAGTAGTAGTTAAGGGGTAAGTTATTAACATTTTACTTACTATTTATTAGTAAAAACATAAATAACAGTGAGTGGAACGACATATTGTAGTTTTTGCGGCCATTGGAAATGGTTGAGAAATGACTAAATGTCGTCGAGTAGAGTGAGCCACATTTTTTTGAAATTGGTGTGTTCTTATTTTTCCTTTCTGGTCTATGCTGCTTTGACGATTTAGTTTTTTCGAAGATTAACAAAACAATGCAAGAATGGCGAGCGAAGCGAGCCGTAAATTTTTTGACATATTTTCGGGAAGCTGGTAGAAATGACCAAAAGGCTACAGCCTCAGCATTTTTTTTTTGCGACTTTTCGGTGGTTCTGTAAAATAGAATCAAGAGTGACAAAAGATTATGATTAGCAAACCCCGCAAAATTTTAGAGGCTTGGCGGTGGTAATTTTGCAGTTTGGTGAAGTAAGCAAGGTAAAAAATTTTTACGGATGGTCAAGTGTAGTAGCAGTGCAAGAGTCTTGTAATGTCTAAAGGAAATAAAACACTTTGATTTTGATTTAACAAGATTTGAAGAAACAAGATAATATTTACCCAAACTTAATTTTACGCTTTTTAATTGTTATTACTTTGTAAATAAATTTTTTACCCTATAGAGTAACATACCGACATTTGCATGTCAGAACAGCTGGAGAGTAAGGCGCGGCGGCGGCGGCGGCGCGGCGACAACGGGGCGGTGCGGCATTGCGTGGCGTAGTCATTGTTTATGTTATGCCATGGTATTTTGTTACCTAGTATTTTAATTATTGAACTAATTACCTATCTGCGTGACATTCATTCGATATTAGAATGTGTTGTAGAAAAATATACGAGTAGAGAAGATGAATCAGGCCATAGGTCAGTCCTAAGAAAAAAAAAATCATATACACCCTAAGTCGTTTCCTTACATACAAATATTTAATTAGTGTTTTCTCCTAAAGTATAGCATGTAGAACAAAGGATGCTACATCAATATTTTGTACAAATGAGGTAAATATATTGACCTAACTTGATTCATCCTTGGAGGTTTAATTTAACCAATATAGTCGAAAACATAGAGCTCTCAGATTGAAAATTATGATCTTGTATAACTTCTAAACTGTTCAATTATAAGTCATTATTTCGTTTTAACTAATTTACACAGGTGCGAAAGTATAAGTTGTGATAGTCAAATAATTTTTAAATGTATTAAAATTTAAGTTATGACAATTTGTTTTTTCGTTTCTGAGAGCTCTAGTTGAACCTCAATAACTATGTAACAGCGTTTTTTAGAGAGTTGAAAACTTCCGAATGACCTTTGATAATTTATAACTAAATGCTTTAATATAAATCAAAAACATAGACGTAGTAATTCCTGAGATATGAGGTATGCCTATTATTCAAGCGTGTGGACTGAGAGCTCCAGTCTAAGGGTTATACCGGCTTTGATATAAGTTTAACAAATCGTTGGACCTATGCTTCATTTCTTACAAATTCATTACTAAATCTGTGATTTTTTTCAATTCGATTTGCCAAAGATTCAAAAGTGAGCTCTCAATCCACACGCACATGCGTGCGGGGCGGGCGGCGCGGCGGTACCTTGGTGGCGGAGGCGTCGCGCAGCTGGTGCAGGCCGCTGTCGACGCGCTCGGCGGTGTACTCGACGTGCGACTCGATGGAGTCGACGACGCCGCCCTGCGCGTGCACCAGCGCGCCCAGCTCCTTGAAGATGTCGTTCACAGCGAGGATGTCGCTCTGCGTTACGGACAACAAATCATCAAAACCATTTGACTTAACGATTTATCTGTCCTGGTGTGAGCTATAGGTTGTTTTTTACTATTTCTATACTTTTATTTAGAAAAGGAAATATTTGATTATTCTTTTCAATTGAATAGGCTCCGAAACTAGAGAAACGATTTGAGAAATTATTTCACTATTAGAATTCTATGTTATCTTTGATGAACATAGGATATAGTATATTATAAAAAAAGGTAGGGATCCGTATGAAAAATTCAACAACGTAAAAAATTATATAAACCCAAGGTGTAAGTGTAAAAAGTAATAATGCGAAGGTGTGTCGTTGCGGTAGTTAAATGCAAGTGTAATGTGCGCGGCACCTCCAGCTGCTGCACGTCGCGCTCGCGCTGCTCGAGCTCGA
>OZ007520.1:18451074-18479020 GCA_963931895.1 Eupithecia pulchellata | reverse complement strand
CACTACATTATATTGAAAGATATTTGGTAAAGCCACATACAAGACGAGAAAACTGAATTCCGACGAAAAAAGACGTCGTCTGTTCTCGATATTTTAATGAAAAGACCTTTTATAATAACTAATATTAGTACATTACATTAGTATTATTGTACTCTTAATTATTATTGGTACAATATTAATTAAAATAAACAAAATACCATTATGTAATTAAACAAAAAAAAATTGCATTACTGAATGAAAAATCGTTAATATGAGACTCGCTAAAACGTCGATGAGTTGAGACGATTCAAGAATCAGTTTTACCCCATCCCTTTTTATCAAATGACATTATTTCGGCCAATCAGAACATGTGCGACTTTTTATTATTCTGTGTATTATTTTGATAACAAATGATCGGACATTTCAACTCTACTGGATACGTACTCGATGGCCCCAACTTTCTACCTTACTATCATATCAGACACACCGGGCGCAGACAAAGCTGCTCAAAACACTCAGGAACTCAAGGAGTGTTTATTGGCTCATACTGTTAGAAACACATACACAGAAGATGTTATAAATAACGGTCTCCAGCATGTGAACCGAGCCGCAGCGTAATGTTGCTCTACACATATCTAACACATATCTATATGCACATACCCACCTACATTTCTAGGGGATTCTCTTTAGGTATGATTGAAAAAGTACCTTTCTCCCCTGCCTTTTTCGTTTGCTTTGCTATTTTATGTATTGTTCTTATGCCCTTTTTGGCTTCCAAACTCTATATTGAAATCTCTGCCAAAACCACAAAAAACGAGTACAGAGGCAGTAAAAATCTACTCATAATAAAATATATCACAAACTTCCCAGTAATATTTTGCGCTGATTTAGGTCGGGGTAGCGCCTTAAACATGTTACTGCAAAGATGACATGGCTCTGCTTACCTTGCCTGGATGTCGCTGAGTGAATTGCCCAGCATTATATATTTATTTTCAGTAAGACTTACCGTTAATCACGACACGACAGGCTGGATCTATGCGCAAGGAAAAGCTTAAGTTTTACAATTTAAAGTTAATAGGTGCTTGGCTAAATACTCAAAGATGACTTATGTACTTTTTTGATTATTTCCAGAACATTTAGCATAGATTTTTATACGATTTGTAAGTAAAACTACTAGGAATAAATAAAATTGTAATGCCATGTTAGTCAGAACAGAAGCAAACTGATAATTTTGTGTACAAGGAAACTCTTAAATGACTGTACCAGCGGTTCTGATGACATTGTCCGCGTGTTTGTTTATTATTTAATAAAATAAATACTATTTTGAATTGTGATTTTGAAGATACATAGATTGTTTGATTCGTTTCAGAAAAGAGGTACGCAAAAAATACTAACGCAAACTTTATAAAGATTCCGAACACAATAAATGTACGGTAAGGACGTTGTTAAAGTAAAAGGTGGACAATAATGCTGGACAATAAAGACGGCCAGTCCACCAGCCCCAGGACTAAGTAGAATAAACAAGTCATTAAAGGAGATATTTATTTTCAAAGTATATCTGATTCCTACTGAATGTGCACTTAAGTCTAAGTCTATCTGTTTATTTTAATACCTATTTATAGTTTTAAAGGTACATTGTTACCTCGCCTGCGACTTCGCATATGTTCTTTATATGTATGTATACAAGTTGAAAGGTTATTTCTATCCCACGGCAAAATTTCAACTCGATTCGTTCAGTAGTTTTGGCATGAAAACGTAACATCCATCTAAACAACAAAATTTATAATATAATGTTATAATGTGATACATATAACAATGTGTTAATATTGAAAGCACTATACGGCACAATGACCGGAGCTATTTCAAAATATAACACCATTTCAGCAAATGAAGTATTTACATAATGAATATGATCGCCACGGAGAACGTACGGTACAAACCATTACCTTTCCCTTGGATATCCATAAGAAAATTAACTACAAACATTTACAAAATTTAGAAACTTTCAAATATTTTGGGACTATGGTAGCAAGTAACTCAAGATGCACGCCAGACATTAAGGCCAACATAGCTAGACCAAACAGGCATTTCACAATAAAATACATATTTTTACAAATATATACGGTAACTAACAAAATAAAGATAATATATATATAGAATAAAAACATATATTTGGAGCAAAGCACCCTCTATGGATGTGAAACTGTCACTGAGAGGTGTCGGTTGTTTGAAATACGCTCGAAGAGGATTCTAATGAGCTGCTGAAAATAGCACGAGAAGAGGTAAGCAGATAATGAATGGACATCGACTGTCATGTCGTATACAACATGACAGTTTTACAAGAAACATCCAAACGAGGAAGGGACACCAAGAATTAACACATGCATGAGTCAGATCAAGGAAAAATATTTTGTGTCATTGTTTTCCTCGTAAGTATGCCAATGCGTTAAATATTTTTTCACCAAATGTGTTTTTAGCCTGTTTTGTACTGTCTGATCACGTGATCAGCAAATAAAAGAACGTCTATAAAGAAGTAAAACAGAGTAGACTAGAGAGAGGTATCGGAAAGAGGACAGTTGAGAATTGCATCGTTGCACTTTAGGCTACGCTCTGTGATTGATTAATAACAAACAATAGGTTTTTCAATGAGTTTTACAGTTTTATATGAATATTTTGTGTACAAAGTTTGCGATACTCTCCCGGAAGTTAGACGTTGTTGTTTTGATACCTTAATAATAATGCGAAAATCATAATAAGCTGTTTTTCTCTTTCAGGTAACCAAACTAAATATATAGAGGTACCTAAGCTCGTGCGTATGTATAAACTAGCACAAATAGAGCTACTATTTTATCTTTCTCCATGTTTTAAAGAGCCCTCTTCGGTGTCACGGAAGAAAAGATCTGATTTATGCCATAGGTACTCACATTTTAAATTCGAAAGTAATGCCGCATCTCTGTCTGCGACCTTTTCACGACAAACGACTGAACAGTTCGTAATGATATGATGAATGCATCAAGTTAGAGAAGCGCAGTCACTCACCGTTGTTGCCGGAGTAGGGCTCTATATTGATGACTACATTCTGCGCCTTCACCTTTTTCACTTCATCTTTCGTCTTCTGCGCCGCCAGCCGCTGGGTGGCCTGGAGTCAAGACAACACCTCGTTATTACGAAATTCACAACAAAAGTCGAATACATTACAAGAAGAAAAATGTAGAGGCAATAGAAAGCGCTCATTAGGAGTCTGTAGCCGATAATGATGACCACGCTTTGCAGGCAGGTTGACGGCCGCAGTGTATAATAGTGTTGTATACATTATATAGAACAAATCCAAGTATATTATGTTCATGAAAAGCCGGTGTGAGGGAGGGTGGTAGGGGGTGCTAGGGAGACTTTAGGAGGCCTTTGCCCTAGTGCAAGATAAAGGCAAAGGTACAATAAGTGCCTATGAAAGAACTTAAAGTCCTTACGCTCTTTGCCCTCTAAAGATACAGAGAGGGCTCATCTCATTTGCTTGTAAATTAGGATTAGAGAGTTACATTGTACTTTGTACACCAGCATAACCTTGAAACGTTTAAACAGCAACAGACGACACAAACAGCCATGTTTTATTAATTAGTTTATACATATTTATCGATAAAAAGTGTGATAAAAAGAAACCCAATTAGTTTCGAATATTATGACTACAAAAATAATAGCTAGAATTCCGTATAATGAATCAATACGATATAGACAATTTTATTTAAAATGTTACCATAGTTTAACTAGTTTGGTACTTGTTTTTTTCCACGACAACGATCTTGATCTTTTCAGTATTAATATAAGAATAAGGTTGAACCGCAGTGTGGTTCTACCTTATTGTTATATGCCTTATTCAATTCACTCTCGGCAGATTCGAGGTCATGATAAGGTCCCGACAACGGATGCTACTGCCTCTTTGTACTGAGAGTTAGCAACTCAACAAACAGTCCACAATGGAAAAATATAATTTTCTTGGAATCGCCCTAAATTGATAATAATATTCACGAAACAGGATCGACAAATACTTTAACCTGTGTTTCAAGAAGAAAGTTAATTTAAGGTTCAGCACTGCGGGATGGCTTATAATATTTCTAGATAATTAAATAATCGAGTACAAGTAGGTAATATAATGCCTTGTTAAGTAATAAAAGCTGAGTGTGCGGTACCTACCTGGAAGCCGTTCAAGGTAGCCATGTACTCCTCCGAGAGGCGCTCGCGGGCCAGCTTCTGCGCGGGCTGGTCGGTCGGCAGCTTCATTATGTCCATCAGCATGACCGATGTATCTTTGGCCATCTTCTGAGTGTAGTTCTGGATCTGGCGACTAAACAACACTATGTTCACATTATACATAGTAGGCTTAGTGTAGACCTAGACAAGACGTCCTCTGAGGTAGAAATGACAAAAATTACATATAATCGGCATCAAATGGGTATCGAAATATGAATATAAATATTTCTTCTTTAATTACTTAAGCGAAGTAGGAATTTTTCTCTATTTTAGTCTAGATCTATCTTTTACCTTGTCTAGGCTCTCCATTACAGAAAGCTGGCAAAATAACTGCAATGGACGGATGAAAATGGTGAGTTCTCTTACTGCAGGCGAAGGCTTAGATGTTGACAGAGGTCAGAGACCCGCTACTGAATGGCGATCGTTATCCTGTCTGCCTCGCATGGCGATAATGCGCAACTATTCTCTAAACATTAATTCTTACGAGAAGCCAATCCCCAGCTGTTAAAGTAAGGCTTACAGTTGATTGCGGAGCTCTTGCGAGTCCTGAGGTGTTTGCAGCTGCTGAACCATCTTCGTCATTGATGATACTGTAAAACAAAACCATTTTACATTTTAATACTAATAAACATTTTAATGTAAATTACATGAAAGCCAGATGTACAGCAATCTTGTATATAGAACAAGTTTCAGCTCGCGTCTTTGTTCATGCAATACCTGAATAAATTTTAGCCTATGTCATTTAAGGATAAAGTAGCTTTCTGTAAATTATTTTCTAATGGGGTCAGTAGTCCCTCCTAAATTTTCGGCGATTACCCCCTACTCAAACAAACATGTACTTACTACATTAACATTTATATTGTATAATATAACCATGGTCAACCCGTGCCATAAGATCCTGGGTCTAGGAGGGTAGCCAAGAAATCTTAGGACCGATGATACTGACCCCTTTTTTGGTTATTAGAGAGACCTTTTGCCTGGGTAGAGATGAAAGATGCGGACAAAAAATTAAGATCACAAAAGTGCAAAACTCATAAGTGAAGTTTTTGTTGTATCTAATAAAATTCAATTTAATTTTTTCATTTTCTTAGCTTGACTTTAGCTATTATCTATGTTTGATACCAGGTATTAAAGCTATGGAAAAAACCAGCTCAAACTGTTCAGTGGTTTAATTGGCATGAAGAAGTAACAACCATAATTCCATCAACAACCATCCTTCTATCAAATGTTTGCGTGTGTGAGAATGAGTGAATTGAAATCTGCATTTACATATTGCATGGAGTCAATTGTGCCTAAATAGGGTAGAACATAATGCAAGATCATTGAATGATAGATGGTTTTGAATCCCAAACAACCTCACAATTGTTTCAAAAAGAAAGGAAACAAAATGCAAGATTCTTTTTCATGTTTACACAGCATGTTTTGACAAAACAGGGTATTGTATGTATCAGTATGCATAAGACATAACATACTTGAATACTGACATATTTAGACAAAATGCCTAAGTACATACTGTGAAATATTTGTCACATTGTCATTTGCTTTTAGTAAAATATAACAGCAATTGTTAATTATTCTGTGTTTTAAACAATTTATTTTTGCTACTGGTGTTTGTTTAAAAAAACACAAAGCAAGGCACTTATTCCTCGGCTGCACATAGGTCTGTTCTTGTCATCATCAGAACAGCCAAAGTCTCATAATTTAAAACATCTACCCTACATTACCAAGCTATTCATTTCCTTTTCATAGGATGTCTTGCATTTTGGTCTATGCAACATTCTTTTGATTTAACTTTATTGGTAGAAATCATTGATATTCCAACAAATCCCTAGTAATGGTATCAATATGATGCTGGATTTATGATCAACAAAACTTATTAAGAATAAAGGGAATTTCTATTTACAATATATTATGTTGCTCAGAGAATTAGCAAACTGAAGTGGCAGTGGGTCGGCCATATTTCGTTAAGAACCGATAACCGCTGGGGTAAACATGTTCTTGAGTGGAGACCGCCACCCCATAAATGTAGTGTAGGACGCCTTCCTGCCAGGTGGCATGACGACGGGATGACGACAACATGAGGCTAGCTCTAATGATAGGTAAGCATTGAAAGTGATATTCTATCAAATAGACAACAAAATACATTTCACAATGTTAGGTGTAACAACTTTTTTCACAAAGATAGTGTGAGTAACAAAAGAGAACAAAGCTTAATTCTCCTGACCATTCAATTGTCTTTGTACTATCAACTACTTACCATTTTGAGCGATCTTTTTTATGTTGCTGGCGATGTTACCAGATTGCGTTTGGAAGTCGCCGCTCTCCTCATAGTCAAGACCTCCTTGATATGACTCCATCCTGAACCTACAACACAAAACAGTTAAAGAGTTTGGTTCAATTGTGTAAAAGTACAGTGCTCACACTTGTAAGAATGTATTCTTCTACATATTCGTTTTATTTTATGGCTCGCTGCTGTGTCTTGACTGCCACAACTCGTACGTACGTACCTACCTTCTAAATCGAGTTAAGAGTAATGCGATGTTTTTTTATGACGTGTTTCACGAAAACCGTGCTTGCTACTGCCGATAATAATTGGTAGGTATAGGTACTACGGAATGTAAGCAGAGATAACACACTAAATGCACCAGTTATCAAACTATTGCGTAAAGTGCCTAATTTCACTGCAAATTAATTAGTTACTTTTATAAATTATTTTTTCTGATAATTGTGTACACTATTCATTACATTTTATAAAATGTCTTTCTTCTTCTTTTACATTTCGCTCAGATAGCATGACATGACCTCAGACGAAGGAATATAAATAGACCTGAAATACCTACGTGCATACCTAAAGTTAGTCTGGCACAAAGATGGCGGCCTGCCGTAGAGTTGCGCGTATTTTAACATTGAATATCGATAAGTAAGTAATTGAGTTGCACGGAGTTGAATTCTAAATTTTCGAATATTAGTAAGTAGAAGAATAAGTACCTATCTTTAAGCTCTGTTCAGTTTTATTTAGGTTTCTATACCTACGTGATCCGTAACGGCCGTAACGGGTCATTAGCATTATATTACCCTCCGTCCTATCGTCTAAAAACGGGATACTACAATAGATTTCATCAAGTTCAATAAAAAACGCTATTTACTACGTACAGTACAGCTCAATTCAGTTAATATTAACACTACAACTTCCCCAAGCTTTGGCTGGCACTCAATTCAATGAATATCCTCTATATTCAGTACTAATACTAATATGTTCATATAAGACAATTATTTAAGTTGCCGCGCTCGGCCCAAGGTAAGCTTCGTGTGGACTGCCAGTTTCTGCAGCTTGTACCTTGATGGCGTGTGTGGAAGAGTCTTAGACAATCACTGACCTATCAAGCCCATTCCATCAAAAACTGACCTTTTTTGTAAAAACGTTGGTTTTTGCTGGAGTCGACGCCGGAAAGTTAAATCAATCATTTTCGAACACAAGGTCACTGACCTTTATTGTAAAAACGTTAGTTTAAGCTGGAGTCTATACAGGTAGTCTATACAGGCTGGCGGAGGCTGCAATCCCTTCGCGCCTCCGGCTTATTATATACACTCTAGGGGCTCCACGCACAAGACCACGTGGAGTCGGGGAACTCTGTGTCGGATCCGCCACTCAAATTGAATCTAATCAACTCTTCCCGGAATGCTCTGTTAAGTTTTTATATTGTTTCTGCATCCATATTTAACGACACACTTTGACCTCTAGCACCGAGGTCATTGAACTTTGGGGTCAAACCGCTGAACCAAAGTTGCACCCCTAGTGACCCTCTTAACGATGCCACAAGAAAAAACATTTGTTATAATACGCCTAAAAACATCTTTCGAAATTTTTCTAAGTCTTTCGCCTTGAAACTGAACGACATACTTTGACCTCTAGCGCCGAGGTCATTGAACTTTGGGGTGGATCACCTGAACCAAAGTTGCACCCATAGTGACCCTCTTTACGTAGCCATAAAAAAAATACATGTTATAGTTATATACATAAAAAAATTCGTCGAAAATTTTCTAAGTCCTGCGTCCCGTAAACTCCACCCCAACCAAAAATTCTGTCCCTGGCACCACACCTTTGAATCTTGGTTAGCTTGGTTCAAAGTTGCTGACGCTGCTGTAAAGGATTTATTTTTATTTTTGTGTTATTGGTACTGCGTCGATGAAATAATTCGTTATCGATAATCGATGTTTTGAAAATACCGAACCCTAACTCTATTTACTATGACGAATAATTTTCTCCTAAAATCATATAATATTCATAGTAAAACATTGAATGAATAAAGAAAAGCAAGCGGATCTTTATAAACTTTCCCACAAACAGCAAAATGTTTGAAAATAATAGAAAATGTAAGAAATTTTGAATGAATTCGGTACCTTTCCCATGCAACGTTATATTTTAATGTTTTTTGTTGATTTTCATGCGACAGCCAAACACTCTGCACATACACTTATAAAATGCATTATTCTCCAAGTTTGCACACTATAAAAAAGCATAATTATCGCTTAATAACTCTAAATTTCCTTCATTTTCGAATAAAAACAAGTCCGGATGACAACTGATGTACTTGTTGTTTACGGAGACAAAACATGGCGACCGGCCGCAGGGGGTGAGGGGTGAGGTATTTTGTGACGTCACCAAAACAATGTTGCCATTTTCAGTCATGATCAAACTGCTGTTGTCCTTTTTTACTCATGATTATCTTCATTAGTCAAAAAGAGATGCCGATATGTCAGTAACTCTGCTGTTCGAAATACATCACACTTCTCTAACTAACTGTTCGTAACAAGTTCGTATAGATGTTTATGCCAGATCTATATTCCTTAATAATCTAAGGACATGACTGACTTGGATTCTTTGTCATACTCATGCTTAAGGTTTGATTGATACAATTCTATCAAAGATGCGCAAAAGGAAC
Organism: Eupithecia pulchellata; assembly: GCA_963931895.1. Classification (NCBI taxonomy): domain Eukaryota; kingdom Metazoa; phylum Arthropoda; class Insecta; order Lepidoptera; family Geometridae; genus Eupithecia; species Eupithecia pulchellata. Next base: position 18,469,853 of record OZ007520.1, on the reverse strand, counting down.
ATTACCTTAGCTTCAATTATATATTGCGAAGAAGATTATCACCTACAATTTTATATTCCTCCCCTAATAATTTTTCTTACAAAATCATCTTTGTATTTTATACTATAGAGAAAAAACTAACAAAATATTCGAATATCAAGTGGTTTTTTAGCAAGATTTATGTAGGTACAGGTATTATTTCATCAAAGTGTTTTCGATAACTCGTTCTCAACATTTTTCGGAGCCTGTGTGAAAGCTATGCTACTTTATATTATAGGTACAAAGTCGGCTCGGACTCTCGGAGCCAATTAGAGCACAATCACAGCCATACATTATTATTGAAATAAACAACAGAATCTAACTTTGTATACCTACCTACATTATTTGGTTATCTCAATACGAAACGTGTGTTACTAATTACTATTAGATAGAATACAGATCACTATTTATCTCTATTTACCTATGTCTTAGAATGTCCGGAGGTAGCCTCGCCACCGCCGTGGACGGAGGAAATCACTATACAGAGAGTCGAGTGTTTTCCTATCCATCGAAGGACACAGCTGGCAGCATCAGCTATCAGCGGCTTGTCATGTTGACATGACAAGCCGATGCTACCGTATGAATTTATGATCAAGCAGCCTACGTTCCTGATACATATCTCATTCTGTGGTAAAATCCTATCAATCCTGCTTAGCCCAGTAAATTTTGTGCTGTGCTTTTCTATTCTATTTTTTAGACAAAAAATATCTATCATAACCCGAAACAACAAAGGATGAACTGAACATTATGTTGATGTGATGTGATGAGCAAACTAAGCTCGTACATCCTTGCGTGATGCTGTGCTGTGTTTCATAAAATAAATGTAAAAATACGAAGCAGAAAATCATGATGTCCTGGTGATTCGGTATTCCGTTATTAAGTGTAGTTAGCCGCATATCAAGATGGGACATTAAATCCTAGCTCGGTGAGTTGAAGTAGGTATATGAAATACGCTGTATCAAATATACTTTCTTTCGATTTTTGTATAGTCGATCCCTGTGCATAAAGTAAATGGCTTTTGTTCGTGATAGGATGAACCACCCTACAATCATGGATCCATCGCTGTACCTCCCCAACCTGCAGTACGCGCCGCCGGCTGGCCTGCCTCAGGAGTCTAAGTTGGTGACCTACATGGTAAATAATCTTATCAAACTTTGTTGATTCATCATAAACATAATGCTTCAAGTCTTTTGCCTTTTATTATAGATTCTTTTTAAAAGTAATAGTTCTTCTACAGCTTGACTTTACCACCATTTCTTATTCTATCATATGTAGAGGCACAACCATTTATATCCGTCCCACACTACCCAGCTGATAGTCTACAGAACTCTTCAAGTACACTTTTAAAATGTAATTTGATGAATATTTTTCTTACCCTTGGTTATGGAATGTTAAATCAAAGCTATAGTACTACTATTTTGATAAAACTTTGCATTTATTGTTTGTCACACTGTGTTAAACAACAGCTTTTCTGCTTTCACCAGCATAATTATGTAAACAACTTAGTAAGTAGTACTGTATTTTTAGAACCGGTCTACATCCACGCCCACAAGACCTCTCACCCAGGCCATGGGAGCTCTATCCTTTGACGACTCTCCATCCTCAACTAGTAAGCAGGTTAGTTGTCCATTCACTCTTATCTCTCTGAGTCTAGTCCATCTCGAATCATAACTAATTGGAAAAAACATAAATAACCGAGAAAGATTAATTCCCCGAGTGGTTCTTCTACCTAGAGTGGAAAAGTACTGATTTCTAACTGTGCAAATATCATCAGTGTCATTTTTTCAGTAGAACATTTACTCTTTATTTCAGTTTAAATGTATTTATTATATGTTTTTGCCAATCTGAGTGATTCAATTTTCAATGTAGGTTTGGAATGGTACTTACACCAAGTTTTTAGCTTGCGATGTACAAGCATAGCAAGTCAAGTCTACCCCAAACACATCAATCATCAAGGTAAAATATGCTGTTTTTCAAAGGGACAGTGTCCCTCAGCAATTATCTGTATTTTAAAGTCAAAAATGAATCTGTGAGAGTTGACCAGCATAATTTTAGGTAACTGCACTGCTTTCATGCATATGCACATGAATAGGAAATGAGACATATTTGTAAAATTTTTAAGGCTACTGAAATTATATGCCTTCTCTTTTAAGGCATATAATTTCTCTAAAACTTATATTGTAAGCTCCATTTGTAAACTGGTACTGAGCCTACAGGTAGAAGCTCTGCAAGGGGAGAAATATATAGGGAGGCCTTGAAAACCAAACAAGTGTTCTTAAGATATTGCGCACCTGTGCCCAATATCTTCAGGACACACACACACTTGGTGCATACCACTGAAGAATGGATAAGTTCTTCAAAGGTTAATCCTAAAAATTAAAGAATATATTCCAACACACTAGAAAAAATTACTTAATAATAACTATTTTGAAATATACTTAAATAAATAAAATATACCATTTGTATGAAAACCTACTGTATTTATAAATTGATATATCTCCCTTTGAACCTCCCAAGCCTCACTATGTTACCAGGACATTTCAAAAGTCCTATAAAATTACACGCAAATCGGATAAAGGGTTGGAAGTTACGCTGGAAGTGTCTGGCACTGTGCAGCCAAGGCTGCGCTCCAGATCTTCGTGCACTACGCTCCCTCTGGTTAATTAAACATATTTTTTTTGCAATCTATACTAATATTATAAAGAAGAAAATTTTTATTATTTGTTTATTTGAATTGAATAGGCTCCGAAACTACTTCACCGATTTTAAAAATTCTTTTACCATTAGAATCCTAAATTTTCCCTGATGGACATAAGCTATAGAATATTTTCAAAAAAGTTAGGGTGAAAAATTCAATGATTAAACCCTGCGCTATATATTCAACTTCTTTTGTTATGGCTCCGCTGCTTGCTTTTTCTCTACGGCCAGTGTTGGAGTGACGAGTCAATGTCAAACACCCAATTCTGCTAAAGAATTAGGGATCCGTATGAAAACTGTGAAACCCAAATATTAGCGTGTATAATTTCTGAAATTTTTGTTCAAACCCGTGCGAAGCCCGCGTGGACCGCTACTTACTTTATAAATAGATTGTGCTACCTCCTGTCCACAGCCTTGCACATGCTATTGTGGGAGAAAATGTAGGCAGCTCCTAAAGTTCTGTTATGATGTACATATTCGTTAGTTCCATCTTGTTCTGTTCAGTAGTTTTGTTGGAGATCTCTGGTAACAAATATCTTCACAAACTTTAGCCTTTTATTTTATGTTTACGGTCTCGTTTAGACAATATTATAGGAATTATTAACGGGTATTTATCGCGTTAGAATAATAGAACCACGAGAGTCTGTCAACCTGTTGAAAACTCGGGAAAATTAGGTAAGTATATAAACACGATACCCTTTAAAGTTGTACATATAATAATGTGTTCAGATTGCATAAGCTTAAAAATAAGAATTAGATTTATGATACGACATGAGAGTTTCGTAAACCATTAAAGGAAAAATAGAAGGAAGAGGTGGCAGGGCAAGACCTAATATTAACTATACGAGTCGGAGAGAGTATTTCTTCCGTCGCGTTTCCTTCTTTTATTAGTAGACTATAGTCAAATTAAAACTTGTTTTAGGTGCGAGAATTCATCCCAATGAATTACTTTGGGCAGCCGTCCATGCTACCGGAATCACCTGGAGGTTCCCCGCCGTCGGTGTTAGCGATAGGTGGCATGTCTCAGGTGCCGCACATGGGAGCTGGCATCCCGCCGGGTCCGCGCATGGGAGGGGTCCCTCAGAACTCGCACATGGGAGCTGGCATCCCGCAGGCTTCTCTCATGAGTGCCAACATGCAGCAAGCATCACATTTGCCTCCGCACCAACCGCAAATGATTCATGTAAGTAGTGGAGCTCTTGACATCTTTCTGCACATTGACACTAAAACATTATTGAACAAAAACGCAGCCAGGCAGCTGGCGAGACAGACCACAACAAAACAAATCCACAATGGAAGTGAACAGAAAACACTCAAAGCACTTGATCAATATTAAACAGAACATTTACAAACACAATGCTCACGACCAGCTAGGCCTGCTTCTTCCTCAGCAAAAGTCAAATAAGCCAAAAGAAAAAGAAAAATTACCAACGAACACGATCAACGGATTATAAAGTGTGTTTGTTTACATAAAATCCTCTGTGGGGCCAGGATTTTTTTGAGAGGGTCAAGAAGGTAGTAAAGACCCTCCTCCACCACCATTTCATTTTGGCAGACGCAACAAACACTGTATAAAGGTCGGGGCTTGTCGAAGAATAGAGGCGGCTAAAGACTGCTATTTGCGGGGCCTATGTTCAGGAGGAGATTAGTGGACTCATACGCTATTGATATCTGAAACACTGCCTACTCCAACACACAAATAGTCACACACATCTAGTAAATTATAAAATTAATTTGACAGGAGAATGTGGGTGGAACGACATACTTCTTCCCATCGGATAGCATCAACCCGGCATCGGCTCTCAACTCTTCCGCATCACTCAGTGAGTACCGAACACTTTTCTGACTATATCGGGTCTTTTCTTCTGTATATCACCTAGAGTGCATTTTGTGCACTTGCAAAGTTGACTGTTTGAAGCACTTTACCTATACAATGTGGAAACTGCCTGAAAATACTTTCTACTCTTGCCTAGAGAAATCGGCGGCCGCCACCGACAACTTGACAAAACCCAGTCGATCACTACTATACACTACATTAGGTTAAATTTAAGCCAAAAGTACTTGAAGTAATTGAATAATTTTGTCGTCAGATGCTTCGGCTGAAGCATGCATGGTGGGGCCTCCGATGATCGTCCCCTCGCCCTACGCCACGGCGATGTTTATCCCGATGCCGACTCACATGCATCCTATACCGTCCAAGCCAGGTAAACAAATGTTATCCTTGCTAACCGTACTATCCTTATATTTAAAAAGTGCTTTGAAAACACCTTTTAAATATAATGATTGTATGGTTTCTCGCCCGGGCAGCCATTTAGTCGAGCGTTAAAAAATATTAATATTTCACCAAACACAAATTCGGCAACTTTATTGTGTTTCTATTTGAAAATGGTCCGGATATACTATTAGCGTGTTGTTTATCGAAAGATATTCGGAAATTAGCAGGTTTTTGTCGGTTAACTTTGATATTTAATCTACGATACCTATACATATTTTTCAAAAGCGTAAACTGTAATGTTATTTTCCGATGATCTACTCGAAGAACACATTGTCTTATTTATGATCGTGTTGAATGTTACAACTAGGTGTCTCATCTAAGTAAGGAGCTGGCGTGCCAAGCAGGAGCCGACACCGGCTGTGAGTACCAACTAGCTGGGATGATGTGATGATGATGACCTACTTGCATTGCCAGCCCTGCTAATGTTTTACTACTTGTGTAGTTGTTATTAATATGTCAAATTGCGAACGGAAATGCTTTAAAAGGACGTTGTCAATTAATCAACTTGTGGCCGTGTATTGTATAGGAAGCAAAACTTTCTTGGATATTTTTTTTTTTTAAAAAGGACTTCTTTCCACCACCGCCTCCTTTTACCTCAAAATAATATATATCAATACGACGTTCTTGACTTCCTGTGCATTATAATAGCACATGCACATGCTTATCTTCTTGTATATAGTATGTCTCGTTCGATTTACCGACATAAAAAGGGAAAAAATATACATAAAGGGCCGTTTGTTCCGATCGCGTAGGATTTAAGCCTTCAGAATTGAATAAAAGAGAAGAGAAGTATAATTCCGATCAATTCTGCTGACTAAACAGGTATTTGTTAACCAAACAAAAATAATTTAGTTGCCAAGTATTGATGGCCTATATTTTTCAACCGACCAAAACATATTATGCCGTACAAGTTACAACTAGCTGACTATAAAAAATGTATACCAATTTTACTTCCATTTTCAAGTAGCCTATGACCGTCCTAGCGTCCTAATGTTTACCTCCCTGCCAAATTTCGTTAAGATCTGTTCAGCCGTTTAGGCGTCAGTTCAGTGGCGTAGCTAGCACGGGCCCTTCTCATTGTAACTAGCCATCTGTCTTGTGCAACACTTTAATGCGCGCCGTCTGCGTCTCTCTGTTGCGAAAATAAAAACATTTCGTTTTGTTTATGCGAACTGCGCCCTTGAAATTTTAAGCCAGAGTTGCAAAGCTAGTCAATTCATATAATACTAGCGGATCGCCCCGGCTTCGCACGCGTATTTAATAAAAATTTAATTTTTGAAATTATTTTATAGCCTATGTTCATCTCAGAAAATTTAGGATTCTAATGGTGATAGAATTTTCCAAATCGGTCCAGTAGTTTCGAAGCCTATTCAATTCAAACAAACAAACAAACAAATATTTCCTCTTTATAAAATTAGTATAGACTAGCGGTCCGCCCCGGCTTCGCACGGGTATTAAACAAAAATTTCAGAAATTATACACTCTAACACGATGGGTTTCACAGTTTTCATACGGATCCCTTACTTTTTTAAACAGCATTGGGGTTTTTGACATTGACTTGACATTCCATAACTGACACTGGCCGTAGAGAAAAAGCAAGCACCACCGTGCGCTATATTATTCAACCTCTTTTTCTATTATGACGCGCCATAATAGAAAAAGAGGTTAAAAATACAGCGCACGGTTCAATTATTGAATTTTTCATGCGGATCCCTAACTTTTTTGAAAATATTATATAGCCTATGTTCATCACGGAAAATTTAGGATTCTAATGGTAAAATAGTTTTTAAATTATTTTATCCAATTTTTTGAAAAAAATTGGCCCAGTAGTTTCGGAGCCTATTCAATTCAAACAAACAAACATACAAACAATCAAATCTTTCCTCTTTATAATATTAGTATAGATAATTATTACATGAGTGCGTCACTTATACTATTTTCAATGTTTATCAGTTTATTGTCATTTGTTATAATTCGTAATCAAAATGCAGCCTATGAGAGTCGACATCGCATCAGTGACACACTCGCGCATACACTACAATTAGCCAGATTTGCGATGTCAATTATACGTCTACATGACGGAACCGGAATTAATTTATTGCGCGGAATTTCATGTGTATAATACGCAGGGCCGTAGCCAGCAATTCATTTAAGGTGGTTTGAAGACTAAAAACTCGTGAATATATATGTATGTGCACAATAAAGTAGGGATATAAATCCAGGATGGACGGTCTATGTCGAGAGAAGCTAAACGTTTGGGGTCTGAGTGCCTAGGAGTTACCGCGATATACTCCAGCTGTGGACTGATAATAAATAAACAATGCCGGGCAATCCACACAGCACCATCTAGCCCCAAGCTAAGCAGAGCTTGTGTTATGGGTACTAGATGACTGATATACATAATACAATATTATTACAATATAGATCTTTTTTATTATACATAGAAAACTATTTATACGTAGATCGTACAAATATTTGTCCCGAGGCGGGAATCGAACCCGCAACCTCCTGCGTCGCAGGCGGACCTTCGCCCACCGTACAACAGAGGTCGTCATAATGTTTACGCTACGTCGTTTACCGGATGAAAAGATTATGATGACGGAGACTGCTGTCCACTATACAGCTAGCAAAGCTTGCTACCTGCCGGCTCGCTACGGAGTATATTTACAACCACATTGTCTTTAACAACAACTGCTTATAATGCTAACGTTATGCGCAAAATATTTCGATCACGGTGTCGAAAAATTCGTGTCCTTAGAAAAATTTGCGTAAAATACAAATCTGTGCCATTATTAAGTAGATTTTTATTGAAAAAACAACTGCTGCTCGCGTTTTTGTATACAACATAGGGACCAGAACGCCTTGCGTGCAAATTTATTAAAATTTTGATGATTTTACATATCAGTAGTTTTGGCGTCGTCTCTAGTCAAAATTTTATATATTCACAATTCTTCACCTTCATAATATTTGTAGGAATTAACTGTAAAGTCCCTTTAAAGTCCTTTTACAAGTAAAAATCTGAAAATAGTGATTTTAAAAGACCATAAAACAATAAAGATCTGTAACTAGTGATTTTATCTTGAAGCATATAAACATGTTTTTAGTGTTACGTAGTTAATTGCCAAAGTAGGCTGAGCGATCCATATGAAAATGTACTAGGCGTGGAAAAATATAGAGTAGAGCAAAATGTAAGTCTATGAAAAGAACACTTTTTCTAGATGACATTTGCGTTCTCATCTTGAGAAACTGTAATATGACGGCATATAACTAACTGTGGCTTCAAGGTTAGTATTATCTGCTACTAGTACACAGTATAGATTAATATAATGATATGCAGATTCGAGAGACAGAGTAAAAGATCCGCAGAGGTAGAAAAAAGATCCGCACTGGCGACGGCATCTTATCTATCATTTTATCTATTCAAATAAAAATTTATACCGGCTGGCGATTAGTATGTTCTCTTCGTATACGTACTACATGCTTGCTTGGCGTACTTTTAGTAGCATACAATTGTGTATGCTACTAAAAGTAGGTTCGAGCATCTACTCGAAGCTAGCGTGCTTTTGGTGCTCCTATATATTCCAATATAAAGATATTCGTAACTAGCGTCCCGCTCCGGTTTCGCACGGGTCCAATGCTGATACAAAAACCTTCCTCTTCAATCAAAATCCGTTGCGTGGAATATCTTATATCTATATCTAAGCATACATAGGGATAAATAGACAGACAACGAGAAGCGACTTTGTTTTATCCTATGTATTGATTGATAACGTTATGTAATAACAATTTCTCTTTAGCTTTTATTTGGTATACTTATATACTTATATTCTTATCTGAGTGTAATATTTTTTCAAGCCTACAAATAAACAACCAAAAATAGAACTGGTGTATACAAATGAAACAATTTTACTAACTGCAGACTGTTGTAAACAATCTACACGTAGCTCAACTGATCCATATCAATACCAATCGGGAGCGTCCCAAGCCGTCAAGACGCGTTTGCATTTCCTTATTGAATATTGTTTTTTTATCTAAATTCACCGACTGAAATGTAGCAAGGTTAGTTAGGTATAACAGTGCAGGTAGTGCCTGTATATCACTATTTTTGTAATGTACTAATTTTAGCTTTACACTTTGAAGAGTAAATGAACTAAAAATGTATCACGATCGGTGGAATAAAGCGATATTAAGTTATTAAGTTAGTCAGAATCTATACTTTTTAGTAAAGACCTTAAAACGTGTAAGTAAAAATGCTTTTGAGTCGAGTATACGTAAGAATGATAAATATACAGAAAGACACCGAATAAAACTTTTTTTTTGTACGGGTAATCTAATATAATAATTATTATGTACATCGTACAAGATTCTTCAAGCATTTCCGTTCGATGTTAAACAAATTTGCTTACCTATTGGTATAGTGAAAACATAAAAAGTCTTGTCTTTTTCGAAAAAGAATAACTAGAACACACGTAAATATAGTCAAAACACATCGAAATGACAGCGTTTGGCAAAGTAACGGTGTCATGTTAGCCGAATTTGTGACCAACCAGCCTCAACGGAGGCTGGCGGCGTGTGCGCAGGACATATCAAGTGCACACGTCTGCAAAGACAGGTGCACTGTATATTCCTTTACTCATAATACGATGACGAGAAGTAAGACAGCTCAATCGACGATAAATACCAGCTGAGTGAGCAGTTGAAATGATGTAACATTGGATCAGCCTGACCGCCGCTGCTCTGCCGTACTGTGCCATTTCGATGTTGTGACCCTTATCGTTTGTTGTGCTCAATTGTCACGCGTCACAATATTGTCCTTTAGGTCTCGCGGCGAGCTTCTACCAGCCCGACACGATCCGCGCCGAGGTCTACCAGCGGAACGAGGCTGTGTTCATCTCGCAGCAGGACATGCGCCAGTTCACGGGTAAATATCTACCGGACCGGGGACATAGGTCTTTAAAGGATGATTCACGCTACACCGTGTCGCGACCGGGCCGTGCCCCGGCCGGGACTCAGTCAAACATTGTGGTGTACTTTCTGTATGAAGTGATTCATGCTTGACCGTGGCTTGGCCGTGCGCCGCCGGGCCCGGGCCGTGCCCCGGACGGGGCACGGCATCGAAACGTCGGCGGGTGTTGTTTCCCGGCTCCGGCACGTTGTAACATGAACATAGCGGCCGGGCACTCGCAGAGCAGTCAACGTTAAATCTTAGTGAGGTGAGCAGCTCAACAGCAACAAAATGGACGATGAAAAATTATTAGAATGTGTGCGCAAGTACCCTGTGATTTACGACATGAGCCATCCTAAGTATTTAGATAATAAATACAAAAATAGTGTTTGGAAAACCATTTCAGACGAAATAAAACAACCTGGTAAGTACCTAGTCACTTTTATTTCAACTTACATTTATATTAGTTATTGAAGTGTCACTAATTACTTTACAACGACATGAAAGTACAGTGAAACTCTTAACTAGCTGATCACTTTAGTATTTTGTCACAGTAACAATAAGTATAAGTAACTACCATGGATTGTAACTACTAACTAATAATTTATAACCAACGTCATTTGTTACTGTGATAAGGTTCTAAAGTGGTCAGCTAGTTATGCAACTAACTGTACATGTGAGTGGGATTATCGGTATTTAGTAGGTATATTAGAATATGTTAGGTTATTTATAAGAAGTATAATATAGTGTAAGTATTTATGCCTGATACTGTTGCCTTATTAAATTTTGTCCCGCTGTTGACGCTAAATATTCTTTAAACGTTTCTCTTACCGCAAATGCATCATTAGCTGGTCTTCCTGGTTGACCGTTCAATGGATTTAATAAATGTGGTTGCACATTTTGTGCACTATGATTAACAAGCCCTGTGTAATCTTTTTGTTCGCATAAAAAATTATGCAGTACGCATGTAGATAGAATAATGTAATCAACATTTTCTGGAGTAAGTTTTATTCTTCTTTGAAATATTCTAAATCTTTGTGTCAAAATACCAAAGGCATTTTCGACTAGTCGTCGGGCTAAAGAGAGTCTATGATTGAAACTAGTTTTATTAGCATCACCAGTTGCTTGGTGTCCTGGATACGGTCGCATTAGGTATGTTTTCAAAGGAAACGCTTCATCACCAACTATGACGTATGGTGCAAACGTAGAGGAACCGGGTAAATTTTTACCTATAGGTACATTAAGCGTCCCATTTTCTAAACGTTTTCCAAGATTACATTGTGCAAAAATTCCACCATCACTGTTTCGTCCGTAAGCGCCAACATCAACCGCAATAAATTTGTAACATGCGTCAACTAAAGCCAATAAAACAATTGAGAATGTGTGTTTATAATTAAAATATATAGAACCACTATTGGCTGGGGCTTCAATTACAAAATGCTTCCCGTCCAATGCGTCTAAACAATTTGGGAATCCTCTAAGTTTTTCAAAATCTTCAGCAATTTTACGCCACTTGTCTTCTGTTGGTTGTGGTATAAAGTCTTTCTGAAGTCTTGTAACGATAGATCTACATGTGCTATGCACAATTTCGGCCACAGTTGAATGGCCCAATCGAAAACTGTACGAAATAGTTTTAAACGAATCCCCAGTAGCCAGGAACCTGGAAAAAATAATAATGGTTTAATTTCGGTGTATCTGTACCACAGTGAGCTATTACATTTTGTTTTAATAAATATTGGTAGTGCGTCTGATACCCACAGTACAGGCTTTGCCTAGTTTGAGGTCAAGCGATCGTGTGTGAAATGTCCCCAATATTTATTATTATTTCATTTATTATTTACTTGTTCATTCTATACTATCTTTTTGCAGACGATGTATGTAAAAAACGGTGGGCAAACATACGGGACCAGTTCAAAAAACATAGAAACAAACGTAAAACCAAGAGTGGACAGAGTGCTGTTGCTATAAAAAAATATAAATATGAAGAGAGCCTGAATTTTTTACTGCCTCATATACAGGATCGAAATACAATAACAAGTATCGAGTCTGATAACGAAGAGACGCAAAACGAAACGGTTACTTCGCCAGTTACTACTCCCGATGAAACAGTTAACACCGATGAACAGCAGCAGCAGAAAGATCGCTCAACAGCTACTAATGAACCAAATTTTATGCCATCTGCTGATCCGAATCCAAATCCCTCATCAACTGCACAATCCACTCGTTCCGGCAACCGCAATCGCAATCCAACCACTGCATACAACCGGCGTCGTATAGTGCCACAACCCCAGTCCTCTGCGTCAAGCGCATTAATGGAGTATATTCTCAAAAATAAAGAAAAGTCCAACTCACAAGACATTCATCCCATTGATGCTTTTTTTAATGGTTTGGCACCCACAATAAAATCTTTTTCCCCGTACTATCAGCATCTTGCAAAAGGAAGAATATTTGCAGTAGTACAAGATTTGGAGTGGGAGCAATTGTCAGCAGAGCCTTCTTCTTACACATCTCCAATGACTGGAACAACGTCGGAATCGTCTTCTAATTCAACAACAGTTCATGCACCGGTTCCGATGACTACACCAACGCCGGAACCAACTACGCCTATGGAACCTACACCTTCGGAACTTACGCCGTTGGAACCTAATAATTTGTCTACTTTATTTTCACAGTTTACGGCAGACGAATAAAATGAATAAATACTATGCGAATTATTTAAATTTTGATTATTAAAAAATTATATAAAAACAATAAAAATAAAAGTACGTTAAGTAATAATGGTGTTTACATATCAATTTAATATTTACCTGAGGCAGACTGCTAATCGTTCGATGGGAGATATAGGCTTTTGAAATTTTGTAATTTTTTTGGTGAGGTCTGGTTTCACTTTTTCAAGTAAAAAAGTGAAGCATTCTTTAGACATTCTAAAATAACCATAAAACTTGCTCTCATCATCTAATAATTCTTTGTAAAGTAAAGAAAATTCCCCTTCTGATTCTCGCTTTCTCCAGGTTGGATGTACACCCCATCTCCTTTTAGTAGTTTCGCTTTGGTTTTCCAATAATTCGTCATCGATGGCAATTGCAATAGCTGTTAATTCAAATTGTGAAAATTCCATATTTACTTGAGCGTCAAATCTATCGACAGATGAAATCACTAGCGGACAAGAACCACATAACACAGGTATAGTTCGTGCAAATAACACACCCAAACAGCCCGGTGTAACATGAATGACTGGTCCGGCCGAAGCACGGTGGACGTGTCCCGGCCGAGCCCCGGCCCGGCACCGACACGGTGTAGCGTGAATCATCCTTAAGTCAACTTGATTATTATCTACCTCGACATAAATACATACTTTTATTTATTTAAAAACTTTATTGCACTAACAAAGGGTAATAAATAAGGGTGGGCATAATGCCGAGGCATTATTTACCTGCCGACCAATAACAAAAAGTTGATACAGATGGTTGGTGTGTTAGTATTAGTTTCACAAAATAAACGAACATATAAGTAATATGTTTTTTAGCTATGAAATATATTATACCAAATTATCAAATACACTCGAGAGCAATGAATCCGGGTTACTCAAAGAATCCAAAAAATCTCGGAAAGTAAGAATGCTAGGTTAATGCAATAAATTGTATTTAATAGACAATTTAATACTCCTTAAATGAAAGTTAAAAAATATGAGTCACCATACATTTTATTTACACAAAATTACATAAAAAAAAAACTGCTGATCTCTCCTTAAAACAAAAATAGGAAACATGAAATTTTTGAACTTTATGACGATTTTCTTGAATTTCAATACTTCGTATTACCTCCTCGTGCTTCCATTACATCATCACCCTCACCCAAATTGACCATAAATGGACCAACGTGTTCGTTGAGGATTTCTTCCACATATCTTACGCTAGTTAAAGAGCCGTTTTCTATGATCACCAGCTCTGTGCGACTTTCAGAGGAAATTCCGGCCCACACAAGTACAGACCCACCACCGTAGGCTACTTTTTCTTCGATGCATGCTTGCTTGAATCTTTCCCCTGGTCTTCTATACACTCTGTGTCTTCCATCGTGCTTGTAGAGCATAAATTTTGATTCGTCGGAGAACAATTTATTGCATTAACCTAGCATTCTTACTTTCCGAGATTTTTTGGATTCTTTGAGTGACCCGGATTCATTGCTCTCGAGTGTATATAGCTCTTTCCAACTACATACTTTTATTTCCCATCATATTTTATATTGATGACACTAATCTATACCCGTATAATAAAAGGTGGCAGTCTATCTATAAACGCTTATGTAACAATTTTCTATGCCGTTAACTTCACTCAAGTATAGATCGATGAATGAGCAAGCTATCATGATACAACCTGAACACCAATGCTTGTGTTCGAGATATGATATTTAACATAAAATCGCATTCCCTTTATAACTCGTAAAGAAGTGTATTCCTGTGTAAAATAATGAGTTTGAATAAATTCCAGAGCTGCCGGAGCAGCTGGACATATACGCGGAACCGGTCCCGCTCGAGGGCGTGGCGCCGCACTCGATGTCGTCGTCGTACCGCGTCACGCACCGGCAGACGGGCGAGCACTTCGCGCTGCGCCGCCTGCACGCCTACGGGACCTGCCCCTCCAAGCGGCTGGACATGTGGAAGCAGATCGACCACCCCAACGTGGTCACCCTGCACGACAGCCTCACCTCCAACGCCTTCGGAGACCACTGTACGTCACCACAGATTCAGATTCAGATTCAATAACTTTATTTCTTTAGGCTTACAAAATAAGCACTTAGACAAGTCAAATTTCATACAGTTAAGTATTATTACAAAGAAATAAGTTGTTATTGATTTCTCTTCACTTCAATTTTTTGTCCACTAGTGGAAGAAGTGAAAAAGAAACCACTAGTACATTCATATGTAACTTATGTGTCTAATACAATGTTTGTTTTTGCCTATCTAAATCTAAGTTTAAAATGATTTAGATACATGTCAGTAATTATTTAAATACATATTATGTAGCTAAGCACAACATTCAATTTCTATTTCTTACATGCTATTGTCGGTGTGGAATGGAGCGACATCTGGCCAAGCATTATTATCGTTAACGTAATCATCTATCGAGTAAAATGCTTTCTTAATAAGATTTTGTTTTATGTATTGTTTAAATTTACGAATAGGGAGCTCAGTTGCTTCAGATGGAAGCTTATTATAGAAGCGCACGCAATTTCCCATAAATGACTTCCCTACCTTATGTAATCTGTACGATGGTATAAGTAATTTATTTTTGTTTCTAGTATTTCTAGTGTGAACATCACAGTTTTTCAAAAAGTTGTCTCTGTTTTTATGCGTATACATTAAATTTTCATAGATGTATTGTGATATTACTGTCAAGATATTTATTTCTTTAAATAATTCTCTCAAAGAATCGCGTGGCTTTAATTTATAAATCGCACGGATCGCCCTTTTTTGTAGTACAAAGATAGTCTGTATGTCCGCCGCCTGTCCCCATAGCAAAATACTATAGGACATAATACTATGAAAGTAACTGAAATAAACTAACCTAGCTGTATCTTCATCGGTAATATATCTAATTGTTCGAACTGCATAGGCTGCTGAACTAAGTCTGCCTGCGAGAGCATCAATTTGCGGTCTCCATTGCAGAGAGGAATCAATATGTAGCCCTAGGAAAATGGTAGATTTTACAAGAGGAACTATATCATCCCTTAGCATAATTTTAGTAGGAAATTCTCTTACATTTGGTAACATGAATTTTATGCATTTGGTTTTTTTAGCATTGAGTAAAAGATTATTGGCGGTGAACCAATCTAGTATTTGTGAAAGAGAAGTATTTACATCGTCAACATTATATTTATTTCTGTCAACTTTAAAAATCAACGAGGTATCATCAGCAAATAAGACTATATCACAAAAATCTTTTGCTAAAAACGGAAGATCATTTACATAAACTAAAAATAAAAATGGACCTAATATTGATCCTTGCGGAACACCTAATTCAATCTTCGAACCTCTAGATCTTTCTTTACCAATATCAACTTTTTGAACTCTATCAGACAAATATGATTGCATAAGGTCCAGTGCCTTGTTATTAATTCCATAATGTTTCAATTTGCTAATTAAAGTACCATGATCTACACAATCAAAAGCTTTAGAAAGATCACAAAATATACCAATAGCGTTTTTTGCTTTATCCCAAGCATCGAATATATGTTTTAATAGAACTGTACCTGCATCTGTTGTCGATCTACCTTTGGTGAAGCCAAATTGATTTTTATGGAATAAACTATTAACGTTGAAGTGGCAGGTTAACTGAGTGAGAATTATTTTCTCAAAAATTTTGCTGAATGCAGGTAGTATGGAAATAGGCCTGTAATTGGCCGGATCAGTGTTGCTACCAGATTTATAAAGAGGAACAAGTTTACTATATTTCATGAGATCAGGAAAAACTCCTGCGTCGACGCAACTATTGAAAATAAAGGCTAAACAAGGAGCCACTTCCTTGATGATTGAACTTAGTACTTTCGTTGAAATACCCCAGAGATCCTCTGTATTTTTGATATTAATTGATTTAAAAGTTTTCATTACATCATTAGCGTTTACATGACTGAAGATAAAAACTTCATTACATTTTACAACAGATGATTCTAACAATTCCACCGACAATGAAGGTGAGGAGTTTAGAGAACGGGTAATAACTTTAGGGATATCAGAAAAGAATGCATCAAAAGCATCGGCAATATCTTGTTCTTGAATAAGAATTGAATTATTAACTTTTAACCTAATTTCTCTATTACATGGCTTTGATTTACCAGTTTCGTTATTTATTAGTCTCCATGTTTCTTTTATTTTATTTGATGAATTTAATATTTTTCTCCTCAAAAATAGGCATTTTGCTGTGTTGCAGACTTTCTTAAATGTTTTCGAGTAGTTGGTTACATACAAAAGAAACGCAGGATCATGTAACATAGCTTTCCTATCACTATAAAGGTTATACAGTCTATCCCTACTTTTATAAATGCCAGGAGTGGCCCAATCAATGAATCCGACTCTATCTCTTACTGAGCATGTTTTAAGTTTGAATATTTCATTGTGTTCTTTGTTTATAGCATTCAAGAGTTTAGCAAAAAGATCATTAGGGTCATCAGAGCAAGATATATTAGCTAAGGTTAGTTCAACTTTACTTTGAAAATTCTTAATACGGCTCTCTGTGATAGGCCTGTAGGTATATTCCTGAACTTTGTTATTATCTACACACAGGCATACTACACCTTTCTTGTTACTTTAATCGCACGAATTTGCTTGAAACTTACCTGTGCTCGTCCAAAGCTAGACTAGCTAATAATAATAATAATTCGCGCATCCTGTGTCTAATGTAAAAATTTAATGTAAGTTATTGGATGGTATCCAATATTTAAAATGAGGTACCTCTCAATCGTCTTTTTGCAAACGATACCTACTAGATAACACGATACTTATTTATTGACATCCATCTGCAACACAGTAGGTTGTTCAATTCCCGCCGCGCGACAAAACCTCATCTTAAAGAAGTAATGAATGAAGTTTTGTAATGAATCATTATTTTTCAGATCCAGGATCAACTGCCTATATTTTACCAGTTATTTGATAATAATTACTAGCACACTTCTCTTTGTTTTTGTGTGATAGGGGGGGCCGAGGTCAAACAAGATCCTTCGTTTGAGTACGCAGAAATTCCATCAACGATTTATTACAATCGAATCAATTAGGAAGGCTTGCTAAAAAAAACATGAATTTATTTTTACCAATACTTGGTACTTCAGATTCTTATATACAATTATGCGATCAGGATAATTTTGATAAATCACAACCTCACAACAGGCAGATTTTGCATTTGCAGGCTTACGCACAAAAAATATGTTCACTAACAAGAAACAATAAATAAATAACAGTTCACATTATAATCTTTGCTTGTGTGAGTGATTTGGTCCGGCGATTTCGCTCTTCCCAAATACAAGTTCTATAAATGTTTTCAACGCTTGAAACATTTATTGGTTTATGAAAAACAACGTACCATTTGCGGCAAATGTATCACTTTTAAATAATATGCATAATTTAATAAGAAAACAATAAAAACCACAAAATTTAAAGTCAGCGCCATCTATTGGCGAAGATATGCTAAACTAGGAGAACGAACCTCCTTAACTATCATTCATCTAAACGTAGAATAAGCCATTAACAAGTCATAAGTACATACCTATAAGTTTATATACACTTTTGGGATACCAAAACCTAACGACCTTAACGTCTGGTATATGTGTAAGATATTATTAACATTTATTCTGTTAAAAGCTTGCTATAGACTAATGTTGCCTGTATACATTTCCAGCTATGCTGCTCGTGTACTCGTACCACCCATCGTGCGTGACCTTGATGAACAAGTTCCTAGTGGGCTGCGGTAACCCCGTGAGCGACGGCACAGCGCCGTTCCACGACCCCTTCTCGTCGGACCCCGACGCACCGCGCCCTACACCCACCAGGTAACACTGCCACCTCACCTCACCTCACCTCACTCTACGAGTCTCAAGTTAATACGAATCGTGATCAGGCTTCTGAGTTCTTGTGTCTGAATTTGATATCATCGAGACGTTATTGTTCCCATTTTTGTATAGCATCTGTGAAATTGCATGCACGCACGATAGAGGCGTAACAAGTAATATTCCATCAATAAAAAAATTAAAACATTAGGTACTATGACATTTATTATACAAAAAGAAAATAAGATAAATATTACCTTTCAAGGCGGTTTACGTGCGGTTCATGACGACCCAGGAAAACCACAAAAT